>RJJA01000091.1:355-170490 GCA_003724045.1 Lepidurus arcticus
ATCCTTGATATTCGAGCTCGTAATGCCGAAGCATCACAATTTCGAATATAGGAATAGAAGCTTGCCGGGAAGGCATAAGCTACAGAGAAAGGGAGCTATTTAATATTTCGTTTTCTTGACGAAATAAGTTGCATCGACCGGGAATCGAACCGTGGACCTCTTGGTCCCCAATCGTGCGTGTTATCCACTTGGTCATACACTTATATTAGAAAGGCGTGGAAATTTCTATAAATCCAACATATGAACGAAGCTGGTGTACTGTACCATGGTGTGTACTCGTGCGTAACATCCATCTTTTGTTCGATTTATAAAAATATGATGGTTTGGCTACGACCATACCTTGTATTCCAGAAACTTGCATTACTATTATTATATTTCCTTAAAAAAATCGTGAAAAATTGAGTGTCTCGCCCCTTCCCCTGTTCCGCCGCCGCCATAGCTGAGCCCGCGGATGTTCTTCACGTCGCCTTTGATTTGGATTCGCCTTTTGTGGGCTGTTTAGTAACACGCGCTGTTCAAATCCGATGGAATTCTCAAATAAAATATATATTTCTAAGATATAATTTGCAGCAACATGCCTGTAAAAAATAGCCAGCATAAATTAGCCAGACGAGAGCAACAAGCTAGGATGGACACAAGCTAGTTGACACTGATATGGTTTGCTGCGGATCGCTAAGGCGCCTCCTCCAATATAGCTGAATCTACTTTAAATGTTTCATGATTTCAGATGTAAACAAGAAACGGTTGGGCTAACTTGCAGTGCTACTTCACTATTTGTCTGAGATATATTGTTTTCGCACTAATTCCTTCATTAACTGGCCACTTCTTGATTTAGTCGAATTATTTGGTACTTTACTCTTACTTCTGACCGTAATGCCCCAGGTTTATCAAGAAGCATCCCAATCGGAAGATAAAAGCCCCTGCGCGGGATTGAGGGATGACCTTAAAGAATGCTTACTGAAGTCTGATTGCGTTACAAAAGTAAATAAAAAAGTCTTATTTTTTAAGATGTTGAAATACACGTTTGATGTTCATTTTTGTTGCTCTTGAAACTATAGTTAAACAAATCCGCTAAGGAATGCCTTATTTCGAAAGATCCGTCAGTTCCTGATGAATGCTACAGGCTACGAGTTACATTCTTCGAATGCAAACGCTCGCTGGTAGGCTTTAACTAATTATTTTTCGAGTCACACAACTTATGAGCTTTCTGTGTTATTAAGCTGGATGCCAGACAGAGGTTTCGTGGGAGAAAAGGCTACTGACGGACAGTATGCTTTAAATATTGCGAAAGGTGTATAGTTGAATTTAATACAATAACAGAAAGAACCTTGTTTACACTGTACACTCAAATTTATTCATTTGAACGAGAGACAACGGTCCAAGCTATTACGAAATAAAATAGGAAAACTGGATAAATGGCCAACAGCTTTCGCTTTACTGGACAACAGCTCCCTAGGAATTTAACCGCAGCTAAAACGGAATTATATTAAAACAAAGGATCTAACTAAAGAAAACATCCAACTTACCCCAAACAGCCCAACCTAGTGCAACAGCAGTCAGAATAAATCGTAAGATAAACAAGAATGTTGTTTGCTGGGCCAGAAGAATAACTCTACATGCTACGAGAGCTATCGTTAAGGGTAAAAGACAATAGCCAAGAACGCAGATACTTTGGAAGATCGAACTATGGATAAACCAAAAGTTTGTTACTGAAGTATATACGCACTCTCAATGAAAATTATCCCTTACATGACTCCTCCCAATAATTTTATGTTAACTGTGGCTACCATGGCACCTATCCATACTATAACGAAGACTTGGGCAAATTCTGGCCCTCCACTATGTTGGGAATCAACTGAAGATCCTTCCTGAAGCAGGCTAAATAAAGCATACAAATAAACGGCTAATTCACCTCACATTTACTTGAGCTTACAGAGCCATAGCGTTGCAAAGGATCAAAGGTCCCCATAAATCCCCTACACACAGGATGACACTTGTTACTGGATTAAATAAATTATAGTTTTCAAAACTTACACTCTGCCAACAAGTTTTTTTGCTGTCGAGGATACAGAACATGTGTAAATTTCAAGCCAATCGCTTTCAGATCCCGGATCACTGTATCTTTAATGGGTTCATCCAACGTATTGAAGTCTTTCTCCCCAAGAACGCTACTAACAACGGCTCCAGTAGAAGGAATGTTTAAGTTTCCTTCTAATCCATCAATGGACACGTCCTATACAAACCAACCAAGTTCAACCGTTTTTATTCTAAATGTACGTAAAATAAACTTACGTCTGAGCTCTCAAACTTGAACGTTGTAGGTTCCATTTGTGTGCTGTTTTATGTTGCAAGTCTTCAAAATCTACCTATTCTATACAGTATACTCAACGGCTACCGACCATAATAATCAGACACGTAAACAAATCCACGTCTCTTGGTAGTCGGTTATTAAGCCAAACTCGTGATCCGCGGGTGCGGTCATGAATGCACCACCTGCCGGAAAAGACCATATAGAAAAACAGAAGTGAAAGTATAATCCACTAACTACTCTACTTTCTACCGTATGGGAAGCTGTGAACACGGAAATACGGAAATGGATTCCCTAGCTAAGGTGAGCATCAAATGGCAGTTTAAACAATTCAAAATTTGAATTTAATTTTTTTCTCTTTTTCTAAATTCTTAGGTCTCCCCCATACTACTCGGGGTAGGCGTAGTAGTATGCACAGCAGTTTTTACCAAGTTATATATGAGCTTCTCTCAGAGTAATTCCAATGACTCTGCGAAAAAGCGGACTAATCCTGTCGCGCTTCAGGACCCCAAAACCAAATACCCTTTGAAACTAATTGAAAAACACGTTATAAGCCACGATACACGCCGGTTCAGATTTGCTCTACCCTCTTCTGAACACGTATTGGGTTTACCGGTGGGACAACACGTCTACCTTTCAGCTAGGATTGGTGGCCAACTGGTAATTCGCCCCTACACCCCAGTAACCAGTGATGATGACAAGGGCTACATGGATCTGGTCGTCAAGGTACAGTTATACCTCCCTAAAAAACGAACTGAATGTGGAAATAATAATCTCTTTTAATGTAGGTCTACTTCCGTAATGTGCACCCTAAATTCCCAGAAGGTGGAAAACTAAGCCAGTATTTAGAAAGCCTGCCTATTGGGGAAGTTGTTGATGTACGTGGGCCTTCTGGCTTGTTGGTTTACGAAGGCAAGAGCCGTTTTGCGATCAAAACCGAAAAAAAGGCGCCAGCTTCGCTTGTTCAAGCCAGCAAGCTCAACATGATTTCTGGTAAAAGATAGACCTTTTTTGTCCAAGTGGTGCCCTAAACAAAGTAACTTTTGCATGAAAAGGTGGCACTGGAATCACTCCTATGCTGCAATTGATTCGGCAAATTCTCAAGGACCCCGAAGATAAAACGGAAATGGCTCTTCTGTTTGCCAATCAAACACCTTCGGATATCCTTTTAAAGGAAGAACTCGAAGAAGCTTGCGACAAGAATCCTCATCGTTTAAAGCTGTGGTACACTGTAGACAGGCCTGATGAAAGTATGCATTAATTTATAGTTATTTCCCAACTTCCTGTTTATAAAAAATTATGTACTTTTTAGGCTGGAAATTTAGTACTGGGTTCGTGTCTGCCGAGATGATTGCAGAGCATTTGTTACCCCCCGGTCCTGATACTCTGGTCCTATTGTGTGGCCCACCGCCAATGGTCAATTTTGCTTGCCAACCCAATCTAGACAAATTAGGCTATTCTTCTAAACTAAGATTTGCCTATTAAACAGAAGTGCAAAAGATTTTATACGCGTCGCCCTAGACAACCAGTGCTGCATTATTTGCTGTACAGTAGTTAACAGAAGCATTCCTAGACGCTATTTTAGTGGTTTAGATACCTGTAGCAAAGGTTAAAAACGGTGAAAATATATACTTGTATATCAGTAACACACTTCTCCCATGACACAGACTCTGGAAAGGAATGTAGCAGCTTTGCAGGATAATGACGAATAGTCTTCTTCAAAACCATTCATGGCCCGTGGGTCTTTGACATCCTTAAAAAATATTTGCATTACTAGTTTACAGTACAATTACAGATATCGAATAAAATTTTACTTGGTACTGTTTTGAAAACGGGTTAGATGAAAGGGAATCAATCATATCACCCAAAAAGTCTTGCTGGTTGGCTGAGCAGCAATCCAACACTCCAGGATCAATAGGATGCGCCTCTATATTAGAAAATTATGTACTTTTTCCTTGGGGGCAAATGGACATATCTCTCTTTTTTATTTATTTTTTTAATACCTGTGTTGAAGATGTAGCCACCAGCGTCCAAGATACATTCGCTTTTACCCCCACTGTAAAGAAATCCTGAACTTCCTGAATTGTGGATAAAGTTTTCCGTGTCAAAGAGTAAATACAGATATTTCGTGGTTTCAGCCAGGAAAAAGGACTCCATTCTGTCTTCAATTCGATGATCTTTGACGTCTTTAATCTAAAAAGACTTAACTTCACAACCAAGATCTTTGAAATTAAGGAAAGATTATTACTGTAGCATATCCACAAGAGGTACGAGCGCTATGTTGTATAGAGCGCATGACAGACTCCCCCATTTCGAGCAGAATGGGGTCATTGGTGGCTTGGTACAGATACACGAGAGATTCCACAAATTCGGGACGCAAGGGATATCCTCCTCGTTTGGATCTTACATCCGACTACAAAACAATAAACTTTTTATTCACAGCAGGACGATATTACGCAAAACTTACCAAAGGAACGTCGTACATTTCAGGCATGAAACCAAACTGTTTCCATACTTGGTAATAATTATGTAACGTCCTTAAAGCTGCGTTCACATCTCCTACCATGGCCAAGAGCCCCGGCCAGAAGGCTTCCAAGCTCTGGAACACGGGCAAAGTTACAGACCCTTTGTGCATGGTTACCCAGAAATGCCAATCATCTTTTTGCACGTGGTTTTGCACAGCTTGATGAGCCCGCGTGAACATGGACATGAGTTTAGGGTTTTGGAAAAGAGACGCTCCTTTAACCAAGTACTCATAGTAGGAATCGACAGACGCTCCAATGCCAGCATCTGTAGCCACCCACTGTCCCGTTTCCACGTTGATGTGGTTGCCAAATAAATCTAGCGCTGAACGATGCTTCCACAAAGCATCTAGCGCCTTCATAGCAGTCTATTGACACAAATGGCATATATTTACCAGGCTTGCATTGAAGGCAATTATTTACTTTTTCGTAAATGGGATTTCCGGTTAAACGAGAGAGGGTGCCAAATTCCACAATCATGGTTCCCACCCCTGCTGTGCAAGTAACTGGGGTTTCCCCATCAGGGACTCCATACCGCAAATTGACTGTGCCATACGGCATTCCGGTATTGGATTCAAAAGCGGGTAATAAGCGTTGGGCCGCGTCTTCAGCCAGGCGTAGTAAAGACCCGTTGCAAGGCCAACCAGGATCCAAAGGAATCCCAGCCCAAATTATTAAAAGGAAAGAAACGTTGTTGTAACAATTAAAAGCTAGATTGGAAAGGAGTTACTTGCGGGAAAGGATATGGGCACTAAGTAAGCCACCCACAATGCGGATATTGGTTTCAAAAACGGAAACGTTGATGTTTTCATCAAAGTGTTGTCTCTGCGCGACAGTTTTAGCAACGCGAGCAAATTCAGAGTAATTTCCCATGACCAAAAGGGTGTCCATGGCATCGATTAGAGTCAGAGAATAGCTAAAAATATGTTCGCTAAATATTTCATACTGAAAATAGACAGACTAAAGTAAGTATACCTTCCCCATGTGTCTATTCCTTTACATGAGATGGGTTGCAACTCATCATATGGATAGGCAAACTTCATGTAACCGTCATAGGCATGGTAAAACATACTTTTGACTTCATTCCTGGAGGCAATCCAATAAAAAATAATTCACTTCTGCGCGCTGTACAATAACAAAAATAATTGTTCATTGTTGACTTGGATTTACTTGAGCTGTACAAGACGTTGACTAGTATAACGGCTAGCGAGATCAGATGACACAAACGAGGCAAAAAACAGCGTTAGAGCACCAATGACGATACTAGAATTCCTTAGCTTGCTCATTACGTTCTTATATTGCGTAATTCCAAAACTAGCTGAAGAACGGCGTGTTTGCTTAATAACTAAATGAGACACATGAGACGAGTTTTCCAGCACCTGTTTGTTTTCCTCGCCAACTCTTCTGTTTACATGCTAATCAGGAACAGGACTAGGCTGTGAACCGCGAGCCACACTGAACTTCCAATGTCTAAAAATTTGAAGTTCTGAACCCAATTGCCTAAAGTTTCAACCTCTGATTAACTTTAAGGTTAAACCAGAGGTTCACCGGGGTCCCTGTCAAGTGACCCCGGTGTACTCTCGACCGAAGGACGACGGATCCCGACACGAAGACGACAGGCTCATAAAATTTTAATAGGATAAAGCGAACTCGCCAAACCTGCCTTTACACAGGAGTGCCGTAGCGAAAACTACCGCGAGCGGCAGATTTTCATGCTTTTAAGAGCAGATATCGCCAAACTCTTTCAGCGAGTTAAACTATATTTCAACTATATAAACTATATTTCAACGTTACAATTCGGAATGCTCAGTAGTCTCTCCGTCCTTTGCTACTTCGATTACACACAAACCGTCATCGCATACCGTACCTTTCGGACACTTTGAACAAGGCTTCCCTGGGATATAGACAGGGAAGCTTTTGCTATTACCAGCAGGACCATAATTACACACCACGAAAAGCTTATACGTATAAGCCGCCTCGGTTATTACCGTGGAATCATAGTACGAAACAACTCCGCATCCAACTGTGTACGTCTTTGCCCATACAAACTGGGTAAACTGTTTTACAAACTTCATCGGCTCAGGATTGGGTCTACAGAAATAACGCATTACTTCTCGTATATCATAAAAACTTTTACAATCTGTTCCTGGGCATTTACCTGTAGGACAAAATTTCCGATATTTTCACGTTATTCTCGCCTTCCGCCCAAGAATGAACGGCGAATTTAAAATCGGGCTTACTTATGGGCGAAGAACCCAGCGAGATGGCGATATTCTGACCCACGTGAAAACGACCTCGTGAAGCACAAGCAGAATTTAGCTAGATTTGATTATCGAGTTGTAATACTTACTAACTCTCCGGTTACTATCCATATCGAAAAGGCACTGCTGCGCATGCACTTGCGCAATAGTAGCCAACTCATCATCCCAAACCTATAATAAGAAAAAGCAAAAAAACCTCCTGTTCTAAACTTAAAAAAATAAAGTACCTTATAGCCTTTTTCAAATTCTGTAACCCACGTATGTACTTACCAACGCTCGCATATTGGATGCCGAAGGTAATTTCACATGAGATTCGCCTTTGGCGATTCTCCGCCTGAAATCATTCTGCTTGTCGACGATGTTTTTCTTGTCTTCGTCACTAAACTCGACAGGGAAAACCTTTTTACATGCTGGACCAAACTTGTCAACCTAGAATTCAAAAATTAATACAACACGAAGAATCCACCATAGAAACGAAAACCCTTAATAAAAAATATTTTACCTTAAACTTACAGAGCGTGTGATCCCGGCCCAAAGCGCAGTAATCCAAGGCAGTAACATACGCCACACATACAACGAGGAAATAGACCACAACTTCCATGTTTCCTTCGCAGCTTCAGCTCTGTTGATCAACTACTCCGTTTCTGCAGGTGTCTAGGACGTCAATGACGCCTTTGACACGTTTCACAGGTGTTCTTATTTGTACTTGCAGCGAAGGATTCCACGCAAGGCAACGGAAAATCCGGTATAAATTAAACCTTATTATTATTATATGTAACATGTACAATAGCCTGGGCTAAGTAGACAATAATTTTTTAGGTAGACAACACAACGTCAAGAAAAAACCATATTTTTCTCCCGACAAAAAAATGGGTAAACAGAGAAAACCGAAGCAATCGGGAAGACCACAACATGTCACGGTTTTTGCTTTACAAAATATAAAATAAAGTAAAAAGGCCCACTTTTAATAAACCCGGGAAGTCAGAATTAAGACGTCGATTTGTGCGGTTTTTGCTTTCGGTTCTTGGAAAACAAAAAACTACCCAACATTTTAATTTTACGCTTTTTGCGCTCGTCGGTGCTACCCGTTGATTTCACAGACATGTTTTCTTCGGAAAGTCGCTCTTCTACATTTGTGCTGGACGTCAGGGTTGTAGCTCGGTCCGTCTGCGACAAATCCAAGGCCGATTCTGACTGTGAATTGCGGACTATTCCCTAAAAAATTATTAATTTAGTATTAAGTAGACTATAATTAAGATTTTAATTATAATAAAATGTAAAATGAAATACTACGCGGGGCTGAGTTGGCAAAGGCTCCGGTTCTGGTGAATAAGATTTCTGGGTGATCACCGCTCGCTTGCTTCTCTCCGACAGCGTCGGACTGGATTTGAGCAACAAAGAAGTGGAAGACGATATACTTGGCAGCATCTCTACAGGTGCGGATTGGCGAGCAAATGCGTTCGGCAACGGCTTGGGAACTGACGGGTTCAACGATATGCTTTTGACCAAGGGGATGGATGCCATGGGTTTCACTTGAAAGGACGGCCCATCCGAATCCACTTCGTCCTGGCCATAGTCGTAATGATCTCGCGACTCCGGTTGTGCAAAATGACGTTGGACGCTAGAATTTGATTTCGATTTTCTGCTTCCAGTAAAACCTGCCAAAGACAAAAAAAAAGTTTAAAGTTGTTACCAATATATAAGTTGAATTGAAACTAAAATTAATAATAATATTAAACATTATTTCTAACGAAAATAAAATAAATACCACAAATATAATGCAAAATCGAGTTAAATAATGACTTACCATTTGTAATGGAGGGCAAATGAGCAGAGTGAAGTTGACCCGAAGCCAAAGGGTTGGACAAGGCACTCGCAGATTCTAGGGAAGACGTGCTATCGCGCTTAACAAGCGCTTTCCTGGCTCCAGTAGTTCTGGCTCGGACATCGGTTCCTGTGATGTCACCATAACGGTTGTGAGTGGGTCCACCAAGCCCCCCAGGTGAGGTAAGAAACACCAGAGCGGACGTAGATACCAAATGCTTCACTGCGAGGGAAGCAAGGCATAGCCCAGTCAAAGCGCCAGGCGAACAAGAAGCATTTTTTTCCGCACCCAATTTACCCTCACTTCAAAAAGCACATGCCGAACTTTACAAGCAAAGTAACGTAAAAAAGAAACAAAAGAAACAAAAAACCGTATTCCCAGTAACGAAATAAACGTAAAGCAACGTAAGCTTCTAGCGTGCGTTCAAGCGAAATTTAAGCTTCTGAATCCCAAGCTTGGAAATCGGTAGGGTTCCTCGTTTACCTGCAGATTGGTTATGCCCGGATGAACTATCATCATCTTCTCCTGGGCCATTATTGCGACCTTTATTCAAACAAAAGTTGATTTAGTGCTTACACTTCACTCCACGAAAAGCATAATTTTTTTTTTACTTGATCCTGGTGGTACGTAAAGGTACCCACCCCGGTTTCCTACACCGCTCCGCAACAACATTTCCAAATGTGGCAGCCCAGGGTTATTTGTAATGGCAAAACCACACAACAACTCTGTATGTTTCCAGCGACTGGCTCGTTCTTGTAGATCCAACGTGACTTCAGTCAAAGCAGATCTAGAGAAAAAATTAATTTTTTTAAACTCACCTCCTTTACGAGATAAACAATCTAGTAGCTTACCTGGCTTCCATAATACTCTTGTCAACATCATCAATGGATCGTCCGTGTGTTGAAACAAAAGCTCCAAACAAACTGGAGCCTCTCTTCCCCAACTTCTCGCACTGGAAAATAGAACAAAGGCAAAATACATTTGAAACGATCAATATAAATAAGGTAACTTACAGCCTCTTTGGCTTGCTCAAGCTGTTTTTCAGCCAATAATCGTTTCTTGTTGTAAGCTTTGGATTCCAATTCGTAAGTTAACTGGAGCCAATGCTGTAAATCGGGTGGCCCTTTCCAGCACCTATCTTCCAATTCACCTTGCATTTGCTGCAACTGATATCGTAAAACCTAACCCACACAAGAAGACTCAGATTCACTCAAAGGAATTTTTGGACTTTACATCTATCTCCGCTTTGAGGCGCATCACTTCTTCGTCTTTCTTGCGGGGAAGATCCGTGTCTGAATCTGAACCTCCCTTGTCCACGACATCTTGTAACCCAGTACCGACATTCGTCTCTCCCAGTGCTCGGTTCAGCTTTTCCTAAAGTTCAACGACAATCAAGGTAGAAAGGTATTTAAAGATGGCAAATTCATTGAATTTGGTCGTACTTGCAAGTCTTGTAGGGCCTGTTCGGCAGTCGCTAGACTTTCCAGATCTCGTGTGAGCTTATCCAAGTGTTTTTTGGATCGTTTATTGACAAAATACGCAAAATAACAACCTCCCAAGGCCGCGAGCAACAAACCTATCAAAATGGCATCCTTGATGGCATTATTGCCCTCTTTTGGAGGTCCAAACAAGACCGCATCGGTGGCTTTCAAGGATATTTTCCGCTTATTGTGCATATCTTTAATGCCCAGATCAGTCAAAAGGAAGGTCATATTTACTTCCGTCAACCTACAAAAAAATGTATATCAAAATACACATCGTGAGACGCGTTTCCAATGCTTTTATCAAACTCCATTTCTTACCGGGGCAAGGACGCTCCGTCCAGTCCATAATCAAGAAAATTTTGGGCATATTGGGGTAAATCGACGGAATACTTGAGCCAATCCACACACTGTGCGACAGTCCAATTATGCACCTGAATCAACAAGAATTTTTTTTTACATTTTGTTCCTAACCATACAAAAATCAACAAGAACTTACATCCGACTTTACCCAAGCTTCCCACATTTCCTTGGCTGTCACTTGCGTATCTTCGTTATGAAATCGTCGTTGGCGCCGTTCATCTCCGTTCTTCATCTCCAACTCTTCCCGGATAAACTAAGAATTGAAGCAAACACGAAAATTAGCCAAGTTAATTTGCAATTAAGGGCAACTGCATTAAGCAAATTGAAAATTTAGGCCAGTCGCGTGACCCGAATGCCAAGCAAGTTGTACTAAAATTTGCTAAAATTTGTACTAACATTTGCTAAAATCCTCGCCCTCCCCCCCCACGTTCACCCTCGCTCAAAACGTGACCCAAAATAGCAAAGGAAAGTGCTACAAAAACGTGCATGTGAGGTTTCGCTTGAAGTGTTCAACACCACAGGTAAGTCCAGGACATTTGTAAGGAAAAGTTGACAGAAATGCAGTAAACATGCTTAACAAGCATCTTCTGTTCAAGCATGAAAAGAAGCTCGCGCTGGAAATTCCCTTTTACCATTCGAAACATTCCCAATCAAAACGCCTCGTGTCACCCCTATACCCGTACGAGAATGTGATAAGGAAGCCAATCAAGGTGAATTAGCGATCCCTTTCCCCCACGTGAGAGAGATAGAAAACCGTTCATTAGCATCGAGATCGTCATTAAGCAGCCCATACAGGCATACAGCTCGTACCAAGCACGCTCAACCCCCAGGTTCATGCAAATAAGGTGGACACAAGGATCGCAAACAGGTGTCGAAATAAGAGTGAACTCGAACGTTGAGAGCCTTACATCGACAGATTCTCTCAGGTCAATTTGCCCGTTCGCATCATCGTCCAAAGTCCGATGTAGAGCTCGAATGGCTTCGCAATTTGCCCGTTCCTTTTTGGGTACGGATGTGTCCAACGAACAGAAACAGGACACGTCTTCCGTACTACATGAGTTGGCGGTCGAACCGGCTGCCGCACGCGACGGTTGGCGAGCTGCATACGGACTCACACCTGCCATAGACAAGAAAAACACGAGATTCATTAGTACGAGACACTGCATTTACATTAGCTCCAAAGGTGCACTTAACGGAAGCGTCGTTTAGAATCCTAAGATAAAAAGAAGTGAAATGAAGGACCAAAAAACGAATAGAGGGGTATCTCTGTTCTTATCATAATGCAATAAAACATATCAGATTTATTCGAATTACTGTTACTAGTAGGAGACGTAAAAAAAGTAACACGAGTACGCTATAAAAGAAAAGATAACGCCGAAATGCACCGCTTCCTTCTAAACGACTTTATCTAAAATACTATCACGGCGGAAACTGTGGTTCGTTCTATTAAAATCCTACGGGCTACGGAGATTTTAACGGAAAAGTAAGCAAGTTTTTTTTTACCTTGTTTCCTATTTGAATCCTGTCCAGTAGTTTCGTGGGAGAGAGCTGACCAGATATTTTCGTTGAAAATGCTTGGTTCTCGAAATATAGCAGGCTGCTTTTCATTGTCGAGCGACGTAATTGGAGCCTGGACACTTGCAATGTTTTCCGATGGGTTGGACGCAAAAACAACTGCACTTGTGCTAGAAAGGCAAAACACACCACAACAAACCAAAAGAATGTAAAGTAAAAAATCGGGTTTCCACCGAACGCGCATTTTCCTACGAAAGAGTGACGGTAGGATAAAATACACAACCCGGTTTCAAAAACGCATTCATAACAACATTGCACTAATAATAATTATTATTTTAACACAGCAGGCAAAATACGACCCTAGATCTTCCAGAGTTGACACATCACAACTAACACATCTTCCGCTAGCGGCAGCAGCAGAGCGACTCCCACCAATCCGGGATTTATTCCAAAACCACCTTCATACGCCACCTAGTGTCAAGTACTTCTATTTAACAAGGCTTCTACTTAGATCATATACACCAGGGCTGTCCAACTGGCGGCACGCGGGCCAGATCCGGCCCCCGACCACTTCGACAAAAGTATTCGGAAATTTACACCGTCACATGTATTAGGTCTATATATACTTTTGCCAAAGGTATAGCTAAGGAATAAAATACCTTCGCGTAATCGCAGAAAAGTTGAAAAATCGAAAGCTTACTTGTTATTCTATCAAAAGTATATAATGCCCCCCCCCCCCCCGGTTAACGGACTTAGCGGTCCGTTAAGTCCGTAAGTACGTTAAGTACGGCCCCCGGGTGGATGCTTGCGTAGTATCGTGGCCCTCAGTGCAAGGTTGCTAGATTTTTTCTCTAGAGTCAGCAAACCAAAGTAACCTGAAAAACAAACCAAAAACAAACCATTTTTTTAAAAGGTGTTTAAAATTCGAATTTCTAAAGCAATTGCTTCATTAATTGTGGAAAACGTCTGCGATACCACCGCGACCTATTTTCCTATTAAATTCATATCGGAAAAATCTTCAGGATTAAAGATATATCAATAACAAATGAATTGTATATCTTAAAATTACCAGCACAACGGATGTTAAAAATTACGGAAGAATCATATGCGCCCAACAATAACTAAGTTTCGACTGTATCGAAAAGAAAAGACTGGGGCATGACACGTGCGTCACATAAACTGTAAACACGTGGACTAAGCACAGGCAGGGCGTCGCGAGGGGGCGGTGTTTGGGGGTGTGCACCCCCCAATAGTTGACGATTTTACCGACTGTATCATACAGTCGGTAAAATCGTCAGCTACAGTCAGTAAAACTATGTAAAACTAAGGTCTCCACCCCCCTAATGGAAACCCCTCGCGACGCCCCTGAACACAGGAACTAAAAAGACGCGTATCAGGATCATACGCCGTATCCAAACACCTTCCGGAAACCTTACGAAGCGCGAAATACAAAACACGAATGCAAAAAAAAAATTAGGAGCCAAAAGCTAATTTATCGAAACGTACACTAATTTAAAGCTAAATTAGTGTTTTTGTTTTAAAACGGGTTTATGTTACATAACCGGCGTCCGCGATTTGTTTTAACAGGCAATAAGTACGATAACTTTCACTGTTGGGAGAATGAATAGTTAAGCAGAGTTCCTTATCAAGTTTGAGTTACCCATTTTTTCTATTTTTCCCCTCCAGGATCTCCTTTTTTCACTTCTCACTGTCCGTTTGCACTGTGCTTGTGCTTTTATTCGTGATTTATATAATCATTCATGATTTCACGGTCACGATTCACAATCACGGTCATGATTTATATAATCTAAAGTAACACCTACATCTATACTGACTCCAGAAATCGTACGAGAAACAAAAGGGTGAGGATGGATCGCAAATCTCAAAATCTCACACGAAAGCCCAAACAGATCTTCGAATGCTATAAGTTGAGTAAAGCGATATTACAAAAAAACATGTGAATCTAAAGACGAGCGCTTGATAACACCTTGATGGCAACCATGAGACATGAGCATAAGCATGGTTATGACCACTTTCCATGAAAATAGTATTAATTAGTTCGTAATTTCTAACTGCTTACACGTCTAACGCATGCACATTAGATCATCACTTCAATTGGTATTTCCCTCCCATTCTCAGGCGAACGTAGGGAGGAAGTTCCTTAGCATAGGTTAAATTTTTCCAATGACTTTGTTCCTTTACCCAACACGTTCTCCGGATTTAGTTACATACGTACGTAAAGTGTCCCTGGGTCAAACATGACACTACTGTGTCATTGACCAACAATGAATTCTTCTTTTTTCAGCTAGTGGAGTGAAAGAAAGTTCAAATTTTAACGACTCTCATCAACGAAAATTGATGAGAATCGTGAAGCTAACCTAACCTATCCTAATCTATGCTAACTTAACCTATCCTAACCTAAACTAATGCATTTCCAATCCAACTACCAATTTTGGACTCGAGTGACACCCGTTTGTCATTCGTTTTCCGAGAACGTTTTGAACGACCCATAATACACACTAGTGACATTTTATCTCGGATTTCCGAAACTCTCGTTATGGTGTGCAGACCTCTAGTGAGAGAAGTTAGACAAAGGTGTATATTTGGTTGCTGCGTTCTTAGGATATATTGGTCTACGCCAGTGACATCTTTTGACGGAAAATAGTCAACTACTTACAGGTTAACGTGGCCTGACAAGAAAGAAGCTGCCTGGGCTATCACCAACGCCACTTCTGGTGGCTCGCCGGAACAAATACGGTTTCTAGTTTCCCTGGTAGGTGTAACTTTCAACCTCTCCAGGCCGTCCAGAATTATCCTCCTTTTTAGGAAACTGGAAGAAACTTCTTTCTTCTTTCTTTCTTACTAAATTACTTAATTTTACAATCAATTCCTTTAAAGTTCTTACTAAATTAGTCAATTTCATAATTTATTTTTTGTAAGTAGGAAGTAGTGAGTCTGAAACGCTTAGAATCCCGATGTGATTAAAGCGTGCTTTAATTGTGTTGACAATTAAGACTTTAGAGTGAAGTTAGATAGTAGCGGTTTTTTCACTAGTTCACTTAACAGTTCAAACATCGCCAGAGGTTGACTACGATTGCGAAAAAAGCCAAACGTTGACAAGTTAGAGTCTGCTCAAGGGAAATTCGATGCCTTGAAGTCCTATTGGGTTTCCAATAATCTGTCCTAATCTTCAGTCCGTATCTTAATAAGGATGCAGCACAGAAACTCGATTCTCCCGCTTGCTTTCGACCAGGATTTCTAACTTTTCCTAACTTGTACGAACTTCCGAATTATGGTACCACTTGGCGCACAGGCGACGGACGCACAGGGCGTCAGTATTTTTGACAGGTAATGCCATTTGACAACAATGAACGTCCTATTTGTGCCAAGCTATAAAATGAAAAAAAAAATCTTATCATGTTTGTGGAGAATAATCCACGTATGGGCGTTTCCCAAATCCCGTAGACTTGACTTGGCGAGCGTATATAATGAGACTGCGCTTGTACGAACTCCACTCCGCTACTGAAAACGCAAGTGTAGGTTAGTATTCGTAACAGGACTGGAGAGAGGAGCACGAACTGTAAAGACTTCGCAGTTTGCGCAAGATAAACTCGGGGAGGAGCTTTTCTTCACTCCTGCAAAAGATAATAAAAAAGTTTCCCGTACAAATTGAAAACCGGAAAGACCGGTCCGAGGTCAAGGGCAATTTATACGGTGTGTGATGGGCTATGCCTGATTAGTACAGAAACGTGCGAAGTGTCAACTTACGACAACTGTCAACTTTTGGCAACTGACGTCCACGCGTTTTTCTAAGCGATCATTGGTGGGAGCTATAGTTCCGAGTTCACTTCTATAGTTTAACACATTGGACAGCTGATCCGACTCTGAAGAAGTTGACCTGTAAATAGAAATTAGTGGGTGGCAAAACAGGATTCACTTGATGGTGGTGTACATTTTAGTCTCCTCTCGGCACCGAAGATAGCAGCAAGACAAGAAGGTTAACGGGGTTTAACCGGAGCTTTGAATTATTATAATGAGTCCTCCCTCTCTACGTGAACAGCAGGGAGCTAGTTTCTAGTGTTTTCCATCAGTATACGCTGTAATTATCTAACCTCAATAGTATTTGGCATTGTTGCGGAAGCGCAAGTACTAATTGTACCAAACAGACTTAGACAGGTACGTCGTAAAAATATTTGTGCGCTGTCATCACGTGTTCTTCACGCTGCGCATCACAAGGAAAAGAAGACGAGATTGATTAGGAGAAAAACGAAAAGGAGTACACGAAGACAAGTAAGTGTTTTTATTATTTATGCATCCACGCTGTGACATCCGGTTATCCTGTCATAACCCACGTGTCTGTTCCGCGTGCAATTATGGAGGAAGCGGGAACACACTTCTTTGCCCCAGCTGGAGAAAGTTTTATTTTTCTTAGAGCATCCCGAGCTCTTATGCAACGTGATTTCCATATCTGCCTGAAACGGTTCACCATAGTTCCTTAAGACTTCCTCTCCTCAGCTTCGTTTAGACAACGGCATATTCCTGGGCGACTTCCCAAGCAACGTCCACCGTTGAAGTGATTAGTCATGTTGTCTGATTTGACCAAGTGTGTGAACAAACTTGGTATCCAGTGTGCTCAATATCCTCTTTCACCAGGTCCCCGATTTCAAACCAAAACGAAGATGCCTAAACTAAGACGTGACGTGCGATATTCAAACGTTTACGCAGACGTTCCCAACACTATGTTTCATCTTTCCAACGATTTCCTATGGAACTCCCTCTTATGTAAGTAAATTTTCTAAGACGTAACAAAACAGATCCGTGTTCTGTGCAATTTTAACCACTTCAAATTTCTTTTGTGTCTACGAACTCTACAAGATAACAATCTCCACCTCGGTAGATGGCATTAAAATAGTTTTTTTACAAAACGTTTTCAAGGAGTTGAACTCCTGATAATAGGAATTGTTAGGAGAAAGATACCATATAGTTGCCCGTCTCCGTATGTTGACCCATATGCCTAAGGGATTTACTGAAGGGGACGATAGTGTCAAGCTTCGATAAATCACTTCGTCATTGACACTTAATCCTAATCTAGTTCACGGTGGCTTAGACTCGCACTTACGACCTCCATAATCAAACGTTCTATTTATCGGTGCCCGCAAATGGATACGTAATCAAGCGTTGAAGGACGAGTGGCATGATGTGCCCGTTCCATTCTCGTTACGCTCACCCATTTCTTTATTGTAGAAACCGCTTTTTACTCTATACATATATATATATATTTAAAAAAATGAGAAGGGGATTGTGGAATGCGCACATAAACACGTATCCCGTGGGCAAACAATACAATAAAACACATTCCAAAAAGGCGTAAGAATTTCTGCAAAAACGGTTACACGTCCTTCACAAATGTCTTCAAGAAGCTTAGAATTAGTCAAACGGGTTTATAATCACTAGCCTGAAATCCTTCAGACTTTCCGAAGCTTTGGTTTCGAAGGCTGAAGGCTTCTAATGTCCACCGAAAAGCTGGAAGTCCCAAAACCGGTGTACAAAAAAATAATGTAAGAAGTTCCTCGCTTTTCACGCAGCGTATTCCCGCACATTATCTCTTCCCTCTCCTTTTATCCATATTTCTTTCATGCTTCCTTCTTTCTAGCTTTCACATTCACTTTTCGGTCCCTACGTTATACTACTATACAACCGTAGTGGAGTATCAACAGCTCAGCTACAACGAGCCTCTCCACAACCCAACCGAGCAACAGCGTGGCTCGCCAGTTTAGTTATTGCCAGCAACAGGCACTAGCTGGAACTTGTTTTGTTAGTGTTCGAATCTTTATAAGATTAGTGCCTTGTTACCATGGTTGAATAGCGAGTTGCTGAAAGAAAACTTGTCTACTGCTTGTCTGCGTTCAAGTGCGTGTTTGGGGTGCAATTCATTGAGCTAATTGCGAAGAGATAAAATCAGCATTTGGAAAACTCCTAAATTGGCAAATTCGTTCTATAAAAGGGAAAAGAACAATGGGTCTGCGACGCGTTATCTGCTTGGGTGAGTTGTTTTATAGTCCTTGGCTTAGTCGTCTACATTCCTCGCAGTACGAGTTTTTTCGTACTCATTAAAGCTCCCCGAGAGCTGGCTACATACTTTGCATACATGTTTACTTTACTATACAAAATAGATAGTGCTTAGTGGTAAGGCATATTCAGGTTAGACGAGGATGTTTTTGCCCAAACGAAAACTAAAACTTGCACTTTTCAATAGATAGACCTCGATAAAAAAAAAACACGTTTCGTGACTTTTTGTGCTAAATAAACAACGCAATTGAACACTTTCCTTTTTTTTTACGAGGAATCGCGCCGTCCTTTCACTTTATATCTCATGTCTTTCCGCAATTAGAGGAAGTGACGAAATCGAAAGTCTCGTGGTTGTAATGGTCATCTCACCGAAACATCGGTCGTGAGAAAGTTCATACCGAATCTGTGTTATTATTCGTTTGGAAGGAAAAAGTCTGGAATTTTTGGAAGCGCTTGGAGTAAGAAGAATCATAGAATAGACCACAAAAGTAAGAGGGGAAATGACAGAAAAAGAGAATTTAAAGCGTCTTTCCCTTGGGCTTTCTAAAAGCTTCGCCCAGTGCTCAGGTATTCCGTAGCTAACAGAGACTTGGGCATTTCGCATACTAATGCTTGAAAGCCCGAAACCAACCCAAAGTAACATGGGGGATTGTTAGTGTAGGCTCACAACTCGAAAAGCTTGTGAAAACCCAAGGCCAAAAGGAATATATATATATACCTGACTATCCGAGGTTAAATACGATCCCTCACAGGTGAGCGAATCCGAAGATAAGAATGATTTTACCTTGGCCTTTTGACCCCTACGCAAAAAGTTGCCACCTCGCTGGTATCGCACACACAAGTAACGGACGTTGGCCCGGAAGGTTTGTCCAAAGTATTGACAAACATTCCTGACCTTCGGCGCTCGTTGTCAAGGGAATCCGGTCGCATACAAGATAACACTTACATGATGAGCACTCAAGAGGCTTTGGCATGTTTCTATACTTGGCGTACACATGTTTAAAGTGGTTAAGAAATTATCTGGAATCTTAAAAGGTTTTGGGAAGGAAAGCTAATGATTTTAATCTGTTTTCATAGGTATTTTAGCGGTTACGGCCGCAATGACGATCGCGTTGGGCGTGTTGGTCACATTATACTTTCATCAGCTGGTGGATTCTTTCATTCACAAGGTAAAGAAAAAATTCAAAATCAAGCAACTCTTGTGAAACTTGTGAAACGAACGTTGACCGGAACCCTTCTCCAATTTCCATATACGAAGGGTATACGTTCTGTAAATTTGTTTTCCGTGTTAAAGCTGGAAAATGTCTTGATGTGCACTTGAACGTTGAACGATTACTCGTTTCCTGTCACACCGGGCCTTAATAAGAGGAAAACAGGAAAATTTCCGCGATTAGATAGATGTATCAGTTTTATCAAGCTTCCAAAAATGTTATCCCATAGTCATCCCTAGCTTTGTGCTAAACTATTAACTCAGTTGAAGTTCATTTTCTAAAAACTTGAATTTATTTGGTTAATTTTTTTCGATACACATATTTTCCTTCTCTTTTAATCCACAAGAAAGGGAATCCTGACCTATAAGATAAGAAAGGGAATTCTGACCTATATTCAGGCGCAGTTCACACAGAACTCGGGCTAGACGAACCGATATATCGCAAGTAACCGGTTAAGATGCCGGTGAAATTTAGTGGTTTCGTAGGAGGAGATTTTGCTAAGCAACTTTCACCTCTACGGCTGGTTGAGAAATCTTATGATTCACCTTGAGCTGTCCAGAAGAAGTGAAAGCACGTCCTCTTAAATTTTTGTAACTTCTTTTGAGGGTATAACCCATCTCATTGTCCACGCAAGCCCGGATTTCTCTGTTTGCCAACGTTTCTGACCCACTTTGTCCTCAGTTCCTTACCTCCAATTCTACGCAATATGGAAACAATAGAAAAATTTGTTGTGCGAGGAAGACGCCCATCTCTTGTGATGTTAAATTGTTTATTTGGTAGGAAATGGAACTCCGGAATGGGTCGCAAACGTTTGATCTGTGGCGGAAACCACCCATTCAGCCCGAAATGCGGGTCTACTTCTTTAACGTGACCAACAGCCAAGAGTTTCTTCTGGGAGCCAAACCTCGTGTACAGGAACTGGGGCCTTATACCTACAGGTAACGGACAAGTGGGGTAGATTCCACTATTTATTTATTTCTCAGTACACAAGACAGCTGGCGTTCTCAGTAACGAGCTTTTTAACAACCACAGCAGCGTCGGGAAAAGCAACGAATTCATTTGAAAGCCAAGGTTGGAAGAGAAAACAGTGCCTGGGGCAAGCTTGCATTTGTAACTAGTTTGCATGCGGTACTTCAGGTGTCTGAAAAACAATAAAAAAAAGACAGTGACGTCAGACCTGCTCAACCAAGTGTGAAACAGACGGGGAGAACCCACGAGCACATATACGAGCCCCACGTTTTCCTTCTAAGCATGACTTGTCATAAGCACAAAAAAGGAGGCGAAGGTCGCTTGTTGTTATAGCACCGTTATGAAAGAAACATAAAAAAGCTTTGGCTCTTATCTTGTAACAAGTTAGATTTTGCCAATCACTTGTATTGTACTTGCGCAAGTTCCGCTAAGGTACGTCATGCGTGACCAAAAGCTATGCAGGTGACGAGTCTTTTGAAAGTAATGATTGAGTAACCACCGGAAATTATTATTTTTTTCTTTTTATATGCTCTTCACTTTTCAATACTTTTTTTACAAGGTTTTTAATTTCCAAGCTGTGAAGTCATGTTTGTGGATGTTAACAACTACCTTCAAACAGACGGATTAGGACAGTGCTTGTTTCAGTAAATCAGTGTTGGATTTCTTTTAAATAAACCAAAACTTCGACACCTTTGTAGAGAAACGTGGGAGAAAGTGAACATTACATGGCATAACAACGGAACCTTGTCGTACGAGACCAAGAAAACGTTCCATTTTGCGCCTGAGCTATCGTCAGGCGATGAATCTGATAACGTCATCCTTCTCAATATTCCCATGATGGTAAGCCTTTAAATCACTCCTTTAAGAGTAAATAATCACACTTAAAGAGAACTATAACATAGACAATGTTATTCTAAGCATATGTTTTAAAAATTATTACATTTATCTACAGACTGCGGCTAACCAAATGAAGTTCGCCGGAAAGTTAGTTCGTCTCGCCATGTCTTCGATGCTGAATGTGCTCAAACAAGAGCCTTTCACCACCCACACCGTTCAGGAATGGTTGTGGGGTTACGACGATCCGCTGGTCAAACTGGGCAAAGATGTCATGCCCCCTGAGAATGTTTTGCCTTACGACAATTTCGGCCTCTTTGTTGGGGTAAGTTGATTAACTATGTTCCATTCTGCGAGAAATACTCGAATTTTTGTTTACTCGTATCTGTTTTAACAGAAAAACGGCACTTCGGATGGCGTCAACACAGCTTATTCGGGTGTAAATGGCATGTTGAATTACGCAATGCTTACTAACTGGAATGGCAAGGCTCGTTTGCCTTATTGGTCCACGGATGAATGTAATCAAGTGCGAGGAACAGACGGCGCAGCTTTCCCACCTGATGTAGAGCGCAATACCACGCTCGAATTATTCAACCCCGATTTTTGCCGCTCTGTGCCTTTAGTTTACCAGAAAGATGTGGTGCACAATGGCGTTGAATCTTTTCGCTTCGTACCCCATCCCCATATCTTCGATTCCCCTGAACACTACGAGCCTAACAAGTGCTACTGCCCTAATGGGCCGCCTTGTGCTCCGACCGGTTTGTTTAACATCAGTTCTTGCAAATTCGGTAAGTAAGCCCTTGAAATATGACATCGACAAAGTAATTAACCGAATATGGTTCTACTAGGCTCACCGATCGCAATATCATGGCCACATTTCTTGCATGCAGAGCCGGAGCTTGTGCAAAAAGTCGAAGGCTTGAGTCCTGATCCTAGCAAACACGAATTCTACCTCGATATTCAACCCGTAAGAAAACTAATAAAATTAAACAACATAAAACACAGTAGATGCCGCTTATTGTGATGACTGGTTATTAGAATCAGACGCTTTATAGAATCAAATTTTAAAGGACCGATTAAAAGTGATCAAATTCATAGCATTTTAATAGGTTATTAGAATCACAATTTCAAATATTAGAATCAATTTCAAAAGAATCTTCACATGTTCAGTAACGAAACTGCAGTAGCGATTGGACTCTGCATATTGACCAATGACACTGCTTTTACGTCGGTTTGACCAATCTTGTCATTTCCATCAAAATCATCTCCATCAAAATTGATGAAAAATCGTTACGAAGTAAACAATAGTGGGTGTAGTGAATCACGTTTGTCAATATTTCACGTGACAAACGTGACCACAATAAGCGGCATCTACTGTATTCTTCATTTAGTTGATTTGTTTATTTTAACATTTTTATTCGATTAGAAAATGGGGCTTGCGCTACAAGCCAAAGCGCGTGTTCAGATTAATCTGATGCTTTCTCGAGTGCCTGATATTAAGCAAGTCGCTGGTATTCCTGACATGGTTTTCCCGCTGTTTTGGTTCGACAGCGTAAGTTTTTTTTATATTATGTTAAAGAAAGAGTGAATTTACGAGCTTCTCTTTAAAACAGGGAATCCAAGAATTACCTCCACCACTGATTGCACAGCTCAAAATGGCCACGCAAATGCCTGAAACCGCCCGTTCAGCCATTGCCTATTCCATGTTTGCATTTGGCGGGATTTTGCTCTTCATCGTCGCCGTATTGTCATGGAAACGCATCCAGACCAAGAATGACGAGTCCACCGTGCGAAGCGACAGCATTCAGGTGGAATATGAGAAGAGAAACACTGGTTTAATCCACGTAACTAACGGCAATGGTCTGTCGCATGTTGCTGCAGGCTCAGGGGCAAATACTCAGGATAAAACTAACCGTTATAATAGCACTAACGTTAGCGAAAAAGAAGTGAGTCCACATTCTAACATTCCTTGCACTCCTAATAACTTACTAAACTCTGCGACTAATCAAGGTGCTCTCCCCAACGCTGGACTGGGACAGCAAAACTCGTCTCTGAGCGACGTCAGCTCCACTACTCTGCCTACTTTGCCTGCGAATGCGACTACAACCGGAAATCCTTCCACATAGGGAAGCGAAGTGTTCTTCTGTGCCTGTGACCAGCAGCAACAGCCTTTTAAAGTGAAGTGGTACGAAATACCCAGATATCACTGTGATATCCCAGAAGCTGTACTTGAATTTGATTGCGAAGGGAAAGACTAACACGTTCTTTCCCTTTTTTATATTTTAAAGCAAAATCTCATGTTGAGGATCTTGAACTGTGGGATTTCGTAGGTGTGCCAAACAAATGGCGGTGGGGAAAAGGCATAAGAACGCGTGTTTGGGTTCAAATTCGACTTGGATTTTTTTTAAATTCAAAAGCCAAACCACAACATACGCGTTTTTCACTGGAATTTGGTCACGGGTCCTGGAGGAACACACGACATTCGTAAAAATATTTTCCCCTTTCGGGGCTGCAGTTTTCTTTTACGCCTTGTGCAGCCGTCTTTTCAATGAGTTGGTGTGCATTTCTTTTCGGTGTTATTTTTTTTAACCAAGTGAACAGTTTTGAGCTCAATATGAATATATAAATGTGTATGGGATGTCCATGTTGGAAGGATTGAGTGGAAATATCTAATATGGGACTAAATTACCATATAAATCTTTGATGAGTGCCTGCATTTCGTTGGAAAAATATACACTTGTGTGGTTTTGTTAGTAAAAAAAAATGCGACTAATAATTTTCAAACCTGAAAGCGGACGAATTTTTAAAAAGTTCCTGCTTTTAGCCCGTGGTAGCGTTTTGGTAGCCCGTGTCAGTTGGAGGAGTGGCACCGAATTGAAATATAACAATTAAGTAAGTTGTCACTGCAGTCACCATCTAAATTGACAGTTGTTAGGCACTTGTTTGACACACAATTAAGAACGTTTTTACTGAACAAAGTGTGCCCTTGTTGACAGCAAAAAATCCCGCCGCCGTTAAACTCAGGGGACTGCCGCATAACCTGGTGGTGAACGCTTGAACCTATGGAGGGAAATACAAATCCATTAACTCTCCAAACTGATGAGGGGAGAAACATACTTGAAACTGCATTGCGGGAGATGTTTTGATTAGAGAAGCAGACTGTAGATGATCCAGCGGGGCCAAAGCCTACAAAAGAAAAAGGATTATGATTCAGACCAAGATATCGTTTAGATTAAGATACGTTCGTAAATCCTTACCGCAGTAGTGACTTGTTGGCCGGCTAGTGTGAATATGCATAGTCGTGCTCCTAGCACTAGAACGTAGACAGTATTCGAGAAAACCACAAGAAAAACAAGTTCAGGATCCGTTGTGATGACACTGTACGACAACAAGCGATAGAGCATAACTGTAATGACAATTACTATCGCCGTCGCTGTAACAATAAACTCCGAAAAGCAAGTATCGACTTGGGCTAACAACGCTCCTAGCCGACCATATGAACAACGAATACGGTCCATTTCAAGCGCCGCGAGATCCGAATCTTGTCGCTGCAGCGTTTCGTATGTTTCTTCGGCCAACAGATTGAACCGAAACGCAATTATGTTGCCGATGAGCAGATAGGCAGATAGATGCACCGTAGATGTGGCAAGCCAAACACATTGTACTGCAGGCAGCATATAGGAACCGAATGTGTCTTTAGTACTAAGCCTGCTCACGGTATACAAACTTAATGTGGAAGAGCCAAAGACCAATACACCAGCCACTACCATGGTGATCGTGCTAAAGCGTTTGCGGTACTGATGATAGGCGTACATTTTATCCATACTGGGACACTCATCTTGATCCAGGAAAATCAAATTGTTGAGAAGAGTAGCGAATGCGGGAGCCAAAACTATGCCACACGACAAGGAAATGAACCAGTCAATAAGTAGAATTACAGTGCAAATATAAGTGGTGTAACGGTCAACCACATTGGGTACTTGAGATAGCCACAGAAAACCAAAATATGACGCAGTTGCCATAAATGCCGCTTGAATGGACAAAAGGATGACCGTGAAGATGGCTGTAGGGCTGCTCCAAACCATTTGATAAGAGCAACTCCGACCGGGAGGGTGAACATGAGACAAGGGCAACAAGCCAATTAAGCGACCCACGAAGAATACCGCGTGCAAGTGGTCATGGAGACACAAAATTTTGGTCGGGTTTGCTTGAGGTTGGACTCGCACGGTTTTCATCTTCATCCCGCAAACTTCTTATCTAACCAAAATCCACTTTTACCACATGTCTCTCAAACTCAATTTACAAACTTCGTTACAAACTTTATATACCATTAGCCAAAAAACTCGGAATATATTTTAACTTACCAAGATTATAAAAAAATCCTGGGACAAGAAATCTCCGTGGCTTAATTGCACTTTACTACACAGCAGGAGATTGTTTTAGCGAAAGATGCAGCAGAGTGCTATAAGACTTTACATAACTTGCTTGGTTGTCGAGTTAATAAACCGCTTGTCTTCCTTCAAATTGTGAAGCGTTTTGCAGCGCAAGACTATCCGCATGCAAGGGTATATGCGCCCTAAAATATAGGCTTATTAGCCTCGCTACTCCTTATAACAACACCCTAAAAGCCACTTATGTCTTCCATCAAATTAAGTTAAATATTTACCAAAGCCAAAGGACCAATACGACTTTTCTTCTACGGGCAGCGGGTCGCGGTCAAAAAACGATTAAAACGCCCAACGGACGCGTCAACAACGCGCTTTTATCTATAATCATTATAGTGGCTTGATTGGGAGTGTTTTTTCCCATTATTTATTATTCTTTTGTTACTTAAAAACGAGAACGAACTAGTACTATTGATTTGCGCTTTCGAAGGGGAAAAATATATTGCCTTGATATCTGTTTTGTTCTTTTCTTCTTGTTTGTAAGGCATTATAGCCACAACACACAAGTTCATTCGCGAAAGTGATGGGAGGGTGATGAGTCGTGGGCCGGTAAGATAAGACTTTTGTCCAGTAGTTGGTACACTGCGGCAGTACTTCCCAGGCTGCACGTCGTTGTTGTTACATTGAGCTGGATGAGAGTCGTAGAAGGGGAACTACACATCCATGCTTCCCGTATTGCGGGCCAGGCGTTTTTTATCTTCAACTTGCTAGGAGGTTGCTTATACAAAGCAGACAGCGACGTCCACCATTTGCTTAAAACACGCATTTGGGAAAACTCATGAGATTCGGTTAACGAGGTACAACTCCGCGACATGGCTGTGCTTCCTGCAGAACGGGTTTTACTGTTATTGTTATAAGTCCAGATCAAGGACCGAACACCACTTCGCTGCACCCGAGGTTCTATTATTGCTTCTCGATTTTCATCATCTTCGTCCAGCAATGCATAGAGTAACGTGGCTTCTGCTTGGATGGTGGACGTAAACCTGTCCAAGGTCTCGCTACATGTTAGAGATGCTACGGAAAGCTTGCGATACAACAAATTCTGAAGCTTTTCAATCTCCATGTCCAGTGTCGTTATCCGCTTTGCGTAGTAACTGTTCTGGATCTGTGCTCTTTCGTATGACTCTTGCTTATCGTCCACCACCATCCTTTTATTTGCACAATAGGAAACGGATTTAAACACATGAATTTCACAGTTTCTTAATACAATAAATAGCTTTATTTTATTTTTATCTTTTTATTGCCTATTTATTTCTTATACTTATTACTTTGCATTCAGTATTATATATTATATTGCTTTACTGGTTAAAGAAAAGAGTGAAGATTTACCTTCGAGTTTTGTTCTGATTGGTCAAGCCGGTACTATTTGCAATGGGGTCTTTTTCGCCATGGCGCAAGATGGCGTGAAACTTGATACACGCACGGTTAGTCCCATCCCAACAATTCAACAGGGTTTAATTATAATTGCTTACCTTGGGCAAGAAGAGGAGACAAAGTGCGGTAGTGGTCGATATGAGGATGAGTGTCGAAACGACTACGAACGCCAGGGTGGCTTGCTCGGATAAGAGCAAACCGCAGACTAGCACGGCAATACTTGTCATCACTACATTGTAGACATTCATCCCAATGTACTGCGAGTCGTTTAAAGCCGGAATTTCCACACGTCTGTGTTGTTGAGTAAAAAACAGACACACATTATCCTTCCGGTTGGACACGTTTACGAGCGTAATAAAGCCGCTTACAAAACAGCGGTTTTTATTTTATAGCCCTCACCTCGTTTCCC
Source organism: Lepidurus arcticus (assembly GCA_003724045.1). Classification (NCBI taxonomy): domain Eukaryota; kingdom Metazoa; phylum Arthropoda; class Branchiopoda; order Notostraca; family Triopsidae; genus Lepidurus; species Lepidurus arcticus. The sequence goes on from RJJA01000091.1 coordinate 27,942, forward strand.
ATGCCATGTAAGCTCCCGCAACGAGCAAAAGACCTTTGGATGTGTATAGGATGCCCAGCCACAATAACATGTACTCGGACCTGCAAACTTCCAACTATGCAACATACCACAACATCGTCATCAAAACTCCTCCCCAAAATTTGTTCCTTCACTAATTTGCTCATGCACTACTCAATTCTGTGGATTTTACATTATACCTGGGGCAAGTACGCCAGCGTCCGATCCACGGGCGAAATTTCCAAGGTGAGATTCAGCAGTTGGCGCGTCATGGGATCGAACATGATCCACGACGTGATGATTAGTGTGTCCAATAGTAGCAGCATCCCAATCATGCCAATCAAGCGGGCATCACTTAGCATCTATATGGAGATGAAGATAAGTACACATAAAAAAACGCCACAAAAATGTATAGCAACCTTGTCTTTGACGACAACGCTGTTACGCGGCGCGAAAATTCGATGCACGCGGAAGGTTTTCGCGAACATGGCCCCAAATGCTAAGGAAAACCCCGCCGAAAGCAAATAAACCCTCGCCTAATACAAACAGAATTAGGCCGTAACTAACTTAGCTGCCCTAACCCCCACCCTCTGAAGAACCTTTGCTTTCTGTTACGTACCGTACAAATCTGTGCAAAGCAGTCGTCGCTGGGCAACGTGTCATGATCCAAACCCCACAAGATCACGGCAGTGTACACCAAGACTGCTCCTACCACAGCAATATTATTCAGCTTGGGGCTGGATAATTTGATATACCTATAAACCAAATCATATTACACTTACATCTTTTTACAACAGAAAAAACGTTTGTATTCTTGTTTTTCTCCATTTTTGTTACTTTCGTTTTCGATGGATCAGATTGAAGGTCAAACACACTATTGCCAAACCAATTCCCAAGGTCGCAAACAAGGCTATAGTGGTAAATGCTGCCGCAGCAATAGTTCGAATGACAACCTGGATAAATCACCCAACAAATTTTGTATCTAACTCCAACTGACACCGAAAAAAACGAAATTAAAATTCTTTTTCTTTGTCTCACTTGAATAATGCGACTATCGACAGGCACCTGACCTGACACCCATCGGATGGGTGCACACGCGGAGCAATTGAGATCTAAACCCATGTCGGGGTGGTACAGCGCAATCCTTTTCGCTTCCCCTCGCTGGATTTGAAACAAGGCGGAAATACCCACGCGATCTGAATGATCGAACATAACCGGACCCTAAACCGTAAAAAAAAGTTTTTGAACAATGAAACTTAACATGCAAGCTGCAATGAGAAGATCTAACTTACAGAAGCGCCGTGAAACTTCAAGTTTGCGATTGCAGCTGCTAAGGCGGGCACCAAAACGGAATTATTCTGCAAAAAGTCATCGGCGAGAGCGCTTTGGCCTGTTTTCGCTTGGAAGTTCTGCAGCACGCCACGGAAGGCTAATGCGGCCGTCCACACGGCGTCATACATGGTCGAATCCAAATCGCCTTGGTTCATGACATTCCGGACGAGTCGCCGCACGTCCGTAATGTTGTCCCATGACGTGAAAACTGTCTAGTTTAAGCCATATTTTCTTTTTCTCCCTCTGTTCTTTGTCCGCCGCTTTTTAAGCAGTTTTGCTAATCATGTGAGCTCCTTTATACGTTACCTTATTTTCGGCAATGGTGCTCGAATGAGTTTCCACTAGGAAAATGCCCTCTACAGCCTCTTCCAATTGTTTGGCCGTGCAATTCAAGCGATGATGAGAAGGAAGCTTGGCTTCCTTTGTCCCTTTTCTCCACCATGGTGAATGAGATATTCCACCCGGAAGTATCCACACGTGATCAGGCCCATGCAGTCGTTGCCAGTACACCTTAAAAGAGTTGACGTTACCTAAGTTGACTTTTTCACAAAGTGGCTTTTTTCTCTCGACATTTTTTGTCTTTTTTAAAAGCTAGATTGCCAAGGAACTTACGGCGCACAATACATGAGGTGCTACATCGTGAGAGAAACTGCCAAAGATAATCCTCGCTTCGAGACTCTGCAATCAAAAGCAATTCTTTAACTCCCGTTCTGGAGTACGAACAATAAGGAGGACAAAAGGAAGAGAACAGACCTTAAGAGCGAGAATTTGGTCCTCAAAGTCATTAGCAGCAAACGTCAGAGTCGTAATCAAAGAAACATTGGCTACTTCGAGTGTTGCTCCCAAACCATTGATAACCTATTTTTAAATATACATAAATATGTATAGATTAAAAGCAAAATATAAATCAGTAACCAAAATATTGCCAACTTTGCTATTTTTATAGGTCGAACAAGGAAAAGTCCCAAGGGAATCGTGAGCCCAACGTTTTACAATAGAAGACTATTGGAAGATTCCAATAGAAAAAGGAAACTAAGCATCTTACCAGCGTGTACTCGTCTCGATTTTCCGCGATGACCGAGACACGATTCCATCCAAAGTGCTGCAGAAAAGCTAATCGAGCTTGATGATGACTAGCTTCCGGAGCAATGGTACGGTGAAAGTATGGAAATTTCTTCCGATTGCTCAGTACGGCTGAGATAGAACCATATGAAATCTAGTTCATACAAATAAACATTTTGATGTAAATAACTAATGGCATGCATACATAAATAATAATATACATAAAATAAAGATATAACCAAAGTAAATCAAATAGGAAAATACTTTCCCCAATTTTGTATTTTCAGCAGAATAAAAGAAACATTACGTACTTGGACCACGTTCCAATATGACGTTACTTTGGCCACACTTTCCGTGACTCCCACACAACCCGGACCCAAAATGATTGGCAATAATTGCGTCAGTCCAGGTTGACTTATGTTTCTCAACGCATGGTTTGTACTATAGATGGAATGGAAGAAGGCGTCAACTCCGGAGCCAGGATCGCACTATAAGAACACAAGAATCAAGCAAAAGAGTTCCCTCCCACAAGCTTCTTTTCCTTTATTTATTTATTTTTTCTGGGGGGAGGGGCTCAATTCTCTCCTTGTCAACCGAAAAATTGGATAGCCTGGGAAGAACATGGGAGCAGAACAACCCGCTGAGCATTGAGTTTCCGTAAAGGAAAGTTTGCTTAAGCGGTATGTTTTGGTGAGCCCATAAGCAAATATGCAGCAACCATTTGGGGAAAAATCACGTTTCTATGGACCGAAAGTGTTTGCTAGCACTTTCATCATCCGAACATGGCTCCCTCTCCTTCTTTTGACTTACAACACTGGTCAACCACACCGTTATAGCGCCTGTTGTAGAGCGTCCAGATACAAAGGATGACGTACCGTACACACACGCGAGGACCACGAGGGTTCCGGAACACGCGATATTACATCATTTGTGGTACTAACGGTCTATCGGGAAGGGCACTTTATTATTTCAGATAATTAAGTGTCCTAATGACCAACAGTATCAGATGAATTCTGCCCCTTCCCCTAAAAAAAAAGGTTTTTATCGTTAGGCCCAGCCAGTGCCAAAACATGAATCAAGGGACAGCTGTGGCCATCAAGAGCACGCAAATGAATGAAAGGGCTTGGATCTCGATATAGTGTGGTGCTCCTGATGAATTTTACACCATCTTAAATTCCTTGATTTTTTTTTTATTTTCAAACCTTACTTCTCCTTGAAGAAGAAGAGCTCCGCAGGGGAGTGAAAATGAACAACAAGAGCCAAAGACCCATTAGGAGATTCCTTTTCTTGGAGGACGAATTTCTGTATATATCATATGACTTTTGTGTACTCGACCAATATCTTTTCTTTGCTTCCGTACTGTTGCGGATACCAAGATAAAAAGAGGAATGCCCAAAGCAAATACGATCCTCTATGACCATTCCACTTATGTCATGGGTTGTCATCCGCGCTCTTGATAGATAACGAGGAATAAGTCATTTTGCGGACAGATTTATTTGCTCCCCCTACCGGCTACGCTCTTTCCAATTTTGGATGGTTCCGATCTCCAATCATGTGTCACACATCAAAACAGGATAACGCAAAAGTAGGGAGGATACGCCAAATCAAATCAGATCAGATCGACAAGCTATCAACTAGCTGAACAGTCACAATCATCCACCAGCTACCACACCCCTTTTCCTTCTCTCTTTGGTAATAATATAGCTTAACAATACCTCCCCCCTCCCTCTAATCTCTTCATAACAATCTCGTATTCCTATTGCAAGAAAGAAGGTTCCTGTTAAGCCGCAGCCGTGCTCCGTGACCAGGAAAACCAATATATTACTGCTTCCATAGAAATGAAATAGGCAACGAATCTCAGAGATGTGCACCTTTTTTTCATTTGTATCCTGGCACTTCCTTCCTATTTGCTTTGTTGCTTTTTTTCGTAGTTTATTTTTATTTTTACCTTGGAGTCGTTAATCCAAAGGCGCAAATGATAAGGGCCCAAAATAGCCGCAGCGTTGATGTGTTGGACGGCCAGGTAGGCTGCGTTTTGAATCACGTAGCCCCTACCTGCTTGGCATGCCGCAGCTGTCGGGTCCGTGACCTCGTCGACGGGTAGGTCAGCCAAACAGGTGAGGTCAAGTAAGGCCATGAGCGTGAGAACGTGATTGTTTGCCGATTTTCTGCGTATTCTTTTCCGGTTGCTAGCACTCTCCCAGCTGTAGGAGCTGATATTCTGCCAGCCGTCCCTGTCTCCTTCAGCGAATAGATGCTTGACTGTCCTCTCGACATGCCTTTCCCGGGCACCAAGCCTTGCCGCTGCTGCTGCTCCTCCAACGTCGTGTTGGTCGTCAGGTCCGTCAGCTTGTTGAGTGGGCGCCGAGAGAGGTGGACGACGGAAGAAACCAATTAATGCCTCGTTAACAAACGAGGAGCTCTTGTTGTCCGGGACTGCGGCGTAGTTCGCGCTCAAGCTACTTGCATTTCGGCAGGCAGTGGTACTGGAAGCGTTACTTAGCAACAATAAGCAGGCCAGCTCAACAATCGCTGGGGCCCAGCGGCACTTTCCATATTTTATCATGTCCATTTTTGTTCTGCTTCTTTCTTTACAAAATCCGACGAGGAGGCATGCAAATTGCTCCTCTCTCTTTCCACTCGAAAAGCCGTCCAATCTCAAACTGCCACGAATGAAGCACGCTATGATACACCAGCCAAAACTCGTTACAGATTACAGAAGGGCATCTCAATGCACTTCGGACAAGCTTTTTTGAGATGGAGGCTTGCTGGGCGACAGAGATAAAAACATTACATGCGGAAGAGCGCAACAACAACTCGTCTTCCCAGGCGAAGGCGAGGGCGAAGACTAACCTATTACACGCAATTTGGGCAAGGCTTATTCTTCCCAGGAAAGCAGACGAGCAGAACCCCCACCCAACTCAAAAGTATTGTACGACACATGGCCACGAAGCACGTCGAAAAGAAAAGAAAACTGGGGCGCAGACTCCTCTCCTGGAAATTGTGGTATCTTCCGAGACTGTTGTTGTAAAAGTTAGGAAAAACATTATGTACATAAGGTTGACGTAATCTTAGACAACCATGCAATTTCGACTTCTGTCGAAAAAGATAAACTCCAAGTCTGATATATAAATCAAACTGCAAAAAGAGTATTGCGTAAGAGAGTTGCCTAATACGTAGAGACAGAATATTAAAAGACGAATAATGCAAAATACAGAAAAGAGCCCTGCTTTCAAATAGTACACCCTGGGCAATTCAGATTTCACGGATCCTTGACAAAGCCCAGGAAAAAAGTCATATTCTTTCCTTTTCCTATTAACTTCCCTTCGCCCTCCCCCGCCTTTGCAAGAGATTCAATCAAGAAGTGGAACTCGTCATTTCTTTTACATTTTCTTTCTTAATTTTTTTAAACTCTCGAGCCATGTCTAATCTCCACGATAAAATCCCAAGTAGATCGATCCGGACCGGTCAATGACTGATGTGATATGCCGAAATGAAGCAAACCGGTACACAATGAGGCTCTTCCGTGATGACCAGCAATCCTCATGCACGCCAGAAGAAAAGAAGATTCCCCAAAAGAAACGAGCGAACGGTACGGCACAAGAAGTATGCTATTTTGAGGATTTGGGGTAAACAAACGGTGTTTTTAACGAATTCGGTGATCCCATAGTGTTTGGTGTCTGACCCTATAGGTCATGTACCCCAAGTTTGCCCTAGGTAACCTTAGGGTACGTTCGCTGGCCGACTTGGACTTGAAGATCGAGTATAAAAAGGACGTTACTTTCAAATTTGCTTCAACTCGCAAACTGCTCTTTCACTTGTTTGGGTGGGTTTATCTTTATCTCTAGCAGTAAGACCAAGGAACCAGGCTAGGTACGCTTTTAAATTTGCAAAATATAATATTAATTTTCGCAATGTTAGTTTCTTATAACATTAATTTCCCAGGATGAAGCTTGTCATATCAATTGTACTGGCTTTTGTGGCCGTGGCTATGGGCAATCCAGCGCCTGTAATTGGCGTGCAATCGAGTAGCATACTTGCAGGCACCAAAAACGCATTTTTCTACACTGTGTCCAGTACTTCGACCCGGACGATTACGAGGACCGTAACGTCCACCAGAGTTGTACAACCCACTTGTTTGATAATCCCAGCCAACCTGCCTCCCTGTCCTCGGATCGGGTCTCGAAACCTTGATGCTATTCAACCTTCCGACGTTCAACCGTAATACTCATTATTATGAGATGAGCTTGATTCGCATTTTCATGTTTAAAAAACGCACTTATTTTTCATGTCACAGGGTACAAACCACGGCTATACCTAGCCTCGTTCAAGATCAAGGAGAGCAGATATTGCAATCTTCTCAACATGAACCTGGCGAATTCCAGATCCATGGCTTGTCCGATACATCGGGGGGCTTGACTGGATTGCCGAACCTACAGGAGAACGGGGATCGGGGGATTACAATTGTCAATTTTATCACTACAACTTCAATGACTACCACCACCGTAACCTCAACCCTTCCTCTTGGCTTTGGTGGTTTTGTGGGCGTTCCCGTAGCGGTTTGCATCCCCAATATCAATCTACCTCCATGCCCTGCACCTAATCCAGTTGTCCCTATTGCCCCAGGTGGCCTAGTTGGCCAACCTGGTCCACCTGGCCCAGCCGGCCAACCTGGCCCAGCTGGCCAACCTGGCCCAGCTGGCCAACCTGGCCCAGCCGGCCAACCTGGCCCAGCTGGCCAACCTGGCCCAGCCGGGCAACCTGGCCAACCTGGTCCACCTAGCCTACCTGGCCCAGTTGGCCAACCGGGTCCAGCTGGCCAACCTGGGCCAGCCGGGCAACCTGGCCCAGTTGGCCAACCTGGGCCAGCCGGGCAACCTGGTCCACTTGGCCTATCTGGCCCAGCCGGGCAACCTGGCCCAGTTGGCCAACCTGGCCCAGTTGGCCAACCTGGGCCAGCCGGGCAACCTGGTCCACTTGGCCTATCTGGCCCAGCTGGCCAACCTGGCGCAGCTGGCCAACCTGGTCCAGTTGGCCAACCTGGTCAAGCTGGCCAGCCTGGCCAACCTGGTCCAGCTGGCCAACCTGGCCCACCTGGTCCAGTTGGCCAACCTGGCCCACCTGGTCCAGTTGGCCAACCTGGTCCAGCTGGCCAACCTGGTCCAGTTGGCCAACCTGGTCAAGCTGGTCAACCTGGTCCAGCTGGCCAACCTGGCCCACCTGGCCCACCTGGCCCACCTGGCCCACCTGGCCCACGTGGCCAAGGTAACAACAAATAACAACCCCAAATAAAAGCAATTAATTAAGATCAATTGCAGCCATCTGCTTAGACAAAGTTAAATACAAAAAGATGAATGGGTTTTCTAAAAAAAGACGATAGCAATCTTTGGTGAGCGAAACAAAAGCACAAGGCTTTTATTTCCTCAAACTCTCTTTTTCAGACAAACTTTTCAATGCGAGGCTTTTAAGAGAGACCCTTGAATCGGAATTAATGCTTCGTCAGGGATGCTCAAGATTGCGAGTTGAAAAAGAAAGACACGATTTCGCCTGATCTATCTCTACCACCCTTCTCGACCATCAATGAACTTGGAGCACACACAGCCAGCTTCGGGGTTTTCAAGTAGTGCTTTTGTATACAGAAAAATGGCAATACAAAAGAAGCGTTGCGTGTGACCGACGTCACACTTTTCTTTACCCTCCCAGAACCAACATCTTATAACTTTTCATCCATATAAAACGCTTGCTCAAGCAATTCGCTTATTTTTTTCGTTCGACTTTGTCACCTATATAGCTTACATCACACGCCCGAAAAATTAGGTTATTGTCTACGTCAATATGCAAGATCTAAGCAAGATCACGAATTTTCAGTGCCAGAACTTTGTAAACTGAACTTCATTGTGAAAAAAAACCTACGTTTTAAAATATATTAAGTAAATAAATAATATTTAAAATCCGAAACAGTCAGTGCGTTATCTCGGCATTCATTACGATACCAAATTAATTTGGTGTATACTTCATACCTCGCGATGAACCAGTAACTACGCTGCAAGGAAATGGAATCTCTGGCCTACTCCCGCGCAAAACCTCCAAACAAGAACAGATACAAGTCGGGCTCAGAACGGAAGTCGAGAAATGGCTGTTCAGGCATGGCTCACCTACAAATCCTACAAATTAGAACACTCCACTTTCCATCCATGGATTAATTAAAACGGTTGAAAAAGGTAGACAGTAATATTTGTTCCTGTCGAGTAAGAGAGAAACAAGACGCCTCCTGTTACGTTGTACAAAACTAAACAAAGAAAGAGCTAACTATCAAGAAAGTTAAATACTTTAAAGATCCGTTTTAATGCAAAAGAAATTCTTTGTAATCCCGTAAAAGTGAAAGAAGTTAATAACATCTAACCTCCCTCATGTAAAATAAAATTTAAAAAAATAAAAAAATCGGCGACTACATAGGAGTGGTGTGAAATATCCACCAATCCTACCTTGCGACTTATTTTTTTCTGTTGAACCAAAGTGATAATGTAATAGAGAATGTTAATAAAGTATCCGGCAACAGGCGTTCGCCTACGTCGGTTTAAAAGGTTAAAATATATATCTGAAATAAATAGTAATCAAGTGGCAATCCATATGAATTAAAGCAATATTTTACCAGCCTACTACATACTATTATTATTTGATTGAATATTAATATTTGAATAAATTATGGCTCAATGAAAGTTATATATTATTTGTGGGGGTTGGGAGTAAAATACGAAATAAATAAATATTCCCTATTTTTCCAACACTCGCAAGAACCTTTGAAACAAAGTTTTGGACCGGTAAAGTTGCTATTAATAGCAGGTAGCAAGCGTGTCCGGAATTCCTGACCTGGTTTGAAAATCCAGGGAGGGGAGAGACCTTACACCGGGTTTACTGACCCTCTAATAGTGGTGCCAATGTCAAAGGTTCACCTTTTTGTACCTTCTGATACACCTAAGAACTATACACACCCATCAGGTCACTCTCCTTTCTTAGATCTGGAAAACAGTTTGTTCCCCTTCATTCTTCGTCCCTGCGCTCTGCTGTCTGCAGTGTATAATCATAGTTTACTGCACTAAGGCTTGAAGGTAAGAAATGCATCTATTAGACATTCTCAGCGGGCTAATTCTTTCCAAAACTTTCATTCAATACATTTCTGTATTGGCGCAGAATGTTGCTGCGAAACATTGTGCTGGTATTAAGCTGCTCATCAGCCTTTGCTACAGCAATAGCCCGCATTGCAACCCCACAGCATGATTTGCCAGCCATCAGAGTACTGGGATCAGTTACTACGGTGACAAGCGTAACAACCGTGACAAGTACCTTCACCAGAAATGTTTATCCCACTTGTATTTCGTACCCCAATGTACTCCCGCCCTGCCCTCAACTAAGGAACGGGCGGGACCTTGATGCCGAGCTAGTCCAGCCATCCGCTGTACAAAGGTTTGCACCTACATTTCCTATATACCATTCACGTTAAATTAAAAGGAAAATTCCTTATGCAAACATTTCATTCTCTGCCATAGCGTGGAAATTACAGCCATGCCTGCTGAAGATGACGGAACGAGATCCGAACCCGGAGCAGCGGCGCCAATAGTACCAGCAGGTTCTCCACAACTATTATCGTCGCAGTCGGGTGTAGGCGAATACGAAATCATTGGACTGTCTCCAGACATGCTATCAGGGCAAGCGAAAAATTTTTCTCCTACGAGACCTTTCATCTCCATTTTACGGGTGGTCCATACCACAATCACGCGTTCCACGACTGTTACCAGGACGTTGCCTGTGATTAATAATGCGATTGTACGGCTAACTATCCTTGGTTGCTTACCCGTAAATCCACCTCTTCCTTTTCCACAATGTCCTGTTATTGCTTAACCTCCCGAGACGTGGCTTTTTCCCATTATAGCTTACTGCTGCTGTTCAAGTTTGGTTGTAACCGTTAACCTGCTTTCTCAATACAATTGATTCAGCAACGATATTCTGTGTTCTTCCAATCTTAGCCGGTTAAAATTTCCTTTTGTGTGGCTATTTTCAGCGTCGCCAAAGAAAATGACCAATTCACCTGAGGCATTTCTAACCCTACAAACCCGATATTCTGTATGAGGTACCTGGAAACTTCACCATACCCAATAGGGGTCTACTTCGTTCACATCCCTCGGAGCAGACGGACGTCAGGAAAATTGGCCTGCCAGCCAGCCTATTCTATACCAACACAGAACCCCCAAGTACACAAAATCAGCAGTTCTTATGAGCACTTTAATTTAACTGAAACGTTCGTTGTAATTCTGTTAGTTAACTGAGTAGTTACTCTATAACGTTGTAAATTTAATTGTATGTAGGTCTTGTAATCAACGGCATTTCTAACTTGTAGGATGCAGAACGTAGTACCAATCTTCTTGGCGCTGGCTTATTGCTGTTGTGTGTCGGTGTTGGGTCAAACCAGCCGTCAAACTTTCCTGGGTCCCCTCCCGACTGTGACACGTTGGTCATCAACTACCACGACGATTACCACCAACGTTCTTCCTACCTGTCTCATCATAGACCCAAACGACAATCTACGCCCCTGTCCAGTTTTACAAGGTGGTAGAGGACGAGCCTTGGAACAAGAATCGCTTCAGCCCAGTCCAGCTCTACGGTATTTTTTATTACTGTTAAAATTAGAGCTAAAACCAGCCCAGAATATTGTTATGGTCTTAGTTTGGAGCCGACCGCTTCACCGTCATTGGTACCAGCTAGCCAAGACCCACAAGTGCAGCCTTCATACATGGAAGAGACTGAAAAAGCCGAGTACCGAATTGACGGGTTACCGAGTGACTGTTTTCCAGAAGCCAGGGCGGCCAATCCACAGGAAAGGAATTTATTCGGAAGGCCTACTTTGGTCAGAATAGTGAGTCGGACCACCACCCTCACGTCCACGGTTACCAACACCGTACCCATATTGGGTAACAACCGGGTTGGATTACGACTGGGCGGCTGTGTACCAGTCGATCCACCCTTACCTTTCTCACCTTGTTAGTCCCCGGCACGCCATGTTTGACAATGTTTCAATAATCCAATCTTCTCAATAAACAGCATGTCTTGTTTCTCTTTTTCTTAGCTGTGTGGTTTAACCCCCTTCTTATTTAATAGACAATACAGTTACCGTTTCAAAAATAAAAGCCTGGCTTATTTCCATTTCACCCCTCGTAATATACCTTTATAACCTTTGACGTTCTTGTAGTGAAAAAATTCCGATCGGCTAAGGAGAAGAGGGTTCGGGGTCACGAAGGTGTGTGGCAGAGGTCAACCTCAATAGAGTTCATCAACCTGTTTCAAAACCCACCCGCAAGGAGGTGCTAAAGCTATTTTTACTGTCCGGCAAAGAAAGGAAAAGGGACGTAGTTGGTAGAAAGTACAAACTAAAAGAGCATTTTCATCTTTCCACTTGGATTGACCTTTAGTCGGCGAGCACTATTCGAACTGAGCGGATTGCTTTCAAGATCTTTGAGCGGGCACTTCATCAGACTTTCTTTTGAATTAAAAAGTAAGGCTATTGTAAAAATTCCTAATCAAAACTGCTATTCTGTTCTTTTATTATATTTCTGTGCTTTTTATTATAGTTATGTTTTAAATTATATTTTATATTATTAGTACAATCCGTTCGCCATGCAGACTTCTTGTTTGGCGCTTTTCGTCTTGGTATGGGCCGCCGATCCAATATTTGCGTTGCCGGCAGCAATAGAGCCTATTGGCACTCAAGTTGAAGAAATCGTCCCTACTGCCCGGTTTTTCGCCATCGCCTCAACGGTGACCCTTACTTCCACCATCACCGAAGTACAGACGCTATTAGCAGCAAAAAGCTGTGTCCGATTTGTTCCTGGATTGACTCCCTGCCCCGCTTCATTAATTTCTGCGCCGCAATCCACTTCACCTTCGGCTCAATTTACCAGTACGTTAAACAAACCTGGTGACAATATAGTGCTTGGTCAACTACTCCCTGGGAATGGAAACGCAATACTTAAACCAGTGTTGCCTGGTTTCTTGCAACCTTTTCAACCTTTCGTCGATGTGATGATACAAGCCGACAATCCAGACGAAGAAAGCGACGGGAAAAGGCGGGAAAAACGAAAAGTGCAGGCCGTCAGGTTATCGCCGTCCGCGACAGTTTAGTAAGTTTAAAAGCTTTTGATGAAAGATTAACCCCGAATGTACTAAAACTTAAAATGTACTGTCCACTTGATAGTATCGAGACGACCGAAGAGCCTGTGTCAGCTTTTGGAACGAACAATAATGGATTATTGCAAGACGATAACCTCGTTCAGCCTTCCATTAGTAGCATGCAAAATGATCCGGAAATTGGCGAATACGAAATCATTGGCATGTCAGCCAATTGTGGCGCACTACGTAATTTATTACCCAGTCAGGTTACGCTTGTGAAAATTGCCACAGAAACGGTCACCACGACTTCACGCGTTACTTCCTACTTCCCCGGCAATGGTCCGAGACAGACAGCTTCTTTTGTAATCGGGGGGTGTATTCCTGTAAATCCGCCTATTAACTTGCCTGAATGTCCTGCCTAAGTTTCATTGTTACATTTTCGCCATTATTTAATTTCTATACCAGCAATTGGTAGGGGGAGCCAATAAACGAATCGTTCTCAAATTACGATAGCGTTTTCTTACAGTATACTTTCCGTCTCCGAATGAAATAAAGAACTCTACTCTTTGAGCTCGTGATCTCCACTCTTAGCAACCACACCTACGTGCTGGGCGGATTAAATTAAGCCAGCCTGTTTCCGTCTACTCTACCATTAACCAATGAATTCCCAAGAACGGCTTAACGTCATTGCAGAAATGTCTCCGATCAAAGATTTGTTCGACGCTCGGCTAGCAATTACGGTCGCTGTCATAGTCCAGATGAGATAACGCTAAGCTGTCACGTAAGATTAAAATTTTAAAAAGAAAGTACTGCTGCTTTTCACAGAACTCTCCAGTAGAAGACAATTACCTTTTTTTTATGTCACAATAAGAATAAGGAGGGCAACTAGAAAACCGCCAAAGAAGACCCGACTAATTTCTGCAAATTGGCGAATTTTTAAACGCGCTTGACAGTTCAGTTGACAAAACTTCGTAAACTAACTCATTATTGCTGCGAGAATCATATTTGGAACCATAACATAATTTATATGTAGATAAGATTTTACCTCCTCCTTCGTGTCTGCTTTTGTCTGGGAAGTTTGTATACAAAAGACGGGTAGTATATGCTATGTGAATGGCTAAACAACAAAATACACAAAATGGATAGAATGGAAAGCTCCATTTTCCCTGCAAAGAAAATAGGCTACACATACGCCATCTGCCATAGAAAAAGGTAGACGCTTGTCGGAAAACTTTCCTTTCCTTTCGCTACTTTCACGTGTAGTGGTAGCTATTACTATTATAACCGTACCACGGTAACCACAAAAGAGAACAGCTGTATTAAAGAGATTTCCATCAGGTGAAAGGACATTTTTAAAACTGCCTTTACCTTCAGTTTTAATCCTATCTAAGATAATTAAACTCATTGACATCACCAGTCAATATAAAAACAAGCCATGGCCAAAGGAAAGAAGAATCGAGTGGAGCAAGAAGAGTAAGTTCCACTAAATAAAACCAAATATGCTACTGTGGAGCTCCATGCGATTAAAAGTACACTATTCTCATTTTTAGAAGCGAAGAAGAAATGGATCAGGACGTGCCAGCTCCGCTCGCAACCAACAAGTCCAAGAAACAAAGCAAGGTGAAAAATGGTGAAGCTGAACTTCAGGAAGATGATGACATTCTGATGAAAGGAGCGAACGCCAAATCCAAAACCAAGAAAGGAAAAGTAGGGACATTTCTCTAAGCCAAGTATTGCATATATTCAATTTTGTAAATCTACTTAGAAGGCAGATGTAGAAGATGAAGAAAATCCAGGTTACACCAAAGTCGTCAAAAATGCTGCGAAGCGTGTTGTCAGCGACCAAGAAGATGACGATGAGCAAGAAAAACCAGCTCGCAAACCTAAGCCTGTTAAAAAGACTACGACTGCCAGTAGTAAGAAACGAAATAAAAACGTTTCCGACGACGATAGCGAAGCTGAAGCGGCTCCCGCAGCTGCAAAATCGGCCTTTGCCTTGCTAAACGTGGAAGACGACAGCGACAACGACGCCAGTAGTCCAGCAAATAGCGATAATGAGGAAGAAGTGGTTCCCAAACCTGCCGTCACCTCGCAAAATCAATCCAAGAAAAAGGAGGAGAAATTTAAGGAAGAACCTGCCAAACAGGGGAAGAAGAAAGGCAAAAAGAAAGGTGACGATGACGAGGATTTAGATCAGATGCTCGCCGAATTGGCTTTAGAATACGAAGGAAAAGCTCCGCCCCGAACCGAGCTAAAGAGCGAAGCTGAAGAGCCCGAAAAGAAAGAGCCGAAGAAATCCAAGAAAAAGAAGAAAGGGACCGCAATTAAAGAAGACGACGACGACGAGCAAGCCCAATTGGAGCCCCTTGAAGACAATGACATTAAAACAAAGGAGCCTGAAGAGTCTACGAAACCCAAGAAAAAGGACAAAAAGAAAAAGAAGAAAGAAGCAGAGGCCAAAGAGAAGAGCGAAGAACCTGAAGCTGGCGCCGAGGAGGGTGAAAGCGACACAGAAGCCAAAGACAAACCTGGCAAGAAAAAGAAAGGAAAGGCCGCTGCTGCTGCTGCTGCAGAGGAAGATGACAAGAAGGGCAAAAAGGGGCCGGGCAAGAAAACGATCGCTGCTATGCAAGACGCCCTTCGCAAGCTGCAAGAAGATGAAGAGCGCAGGCGCAAAGAGGAGGAGGAGCGAGAACGGGCTGAAGAGGAGGCTGAAATCAAACGTTTGGAGGAGGTAGAGGCATCCCTCTTCTTCTTAATTTAGAAATACTGTATAGAAAAATGTATGCAATTATTTTTGCAATTTACAGTTGCGGCTAGAAACTGAACGAAGAGAGCTGAAGAAACAGCGCGAAAAGGAAAAGCGCGAAAAATTGAAAGCAGAAGGGAAATTATTAACTGCCAAACAGAAAGCGGCCTTGGCGAGAACCCAAGCTTCTTTAGAAGTCCTACGCGCCCAAGGATTAGATGTGCCCCAGATGGGCGTAGGCGCAGAAAAACGACCTGCAAGGCCTGGCACTCGAGTCAAACCCGCGAAAAGTAAATCAGGTAAAAAATGAATTTTCTTGGATATTCATTTCTATATGGTATTTTTGTATTAACCTTAATACTAATGTGTACCTATTTACTTGCCAATAGTAGAGGATAAGAAATTACTAGAATGCACTCCCCCACCAGAATCTTCTACAGTCATCCCTACCTCACCTGATTCTACTGAATCGCCTGCTTTAGAAAAAGGCGAAGTTAAAGATGAAATCATCGAAGTAACGCCAGAACCCGAAAAGGAGGAAGTCAAAGACGCTTGGGATGCTGAAAGTTCCTCGGACGAAGGTAAATTACATGCAAAAAGTTACAGTAGCTGCCGCGTATTCTAATAACCGATTAAAATGCTATGCATTTTATCGTTTTAATCGATAAAATGTTCCTTTCAAATATGATGCCGAAAAGCGGCTGATTCTAATAACCAGTGATCGCAATAAGCGGCATCTACTGTACTTCACTAACTTGAAGCTATGTGCTTATCTGTGTGTAACTCTTAGAAATATCCGCGCCTATTGTTGAAGCCCCTCAGCCGCCAGCAAGGAAACCTGCGGTTAAGACAGAGGTCCCTAAAAAGAAACCAAAAGTATCGCAGCAATCGGAAGAATCAGGAAGCGAAGAATCGGATTCCGAATCGGAAAGTGAATCAGAGAGCGAGGAGAGTAGCGAAGATGAGCACAAAACCGAAGCTGAGCGTAAACGAGAAAAGGCTTTAGAGCGTATTCATGTGAGTCAGAAGAATTGATTATTGTAGTTCTCTAGATTTATTATTTAGTTCATTCATTCAAGTTATAATTAATTAACTGAGTTTTAATTGTAAGTTATAATTAAGTTTCTTTACTACTAGAAACGTAAAGAAGAGGCTGAGAAGAAGAGGAGTGTAGATAGTCTACGCGCACCTGTGATTTGCGTCTTGGGTCATGTAGATACAGGTAATTTCAATAGTTTTTCTTTGGGTCTTTTCGTAATTAATTTTTTGAACACTGTGTTAGGCAAGACCAAGATCTTGGACAAATTGCGAAGGACGCATGTGCAAGACTCTGAAGCGGGCGGTATTACGCAACAGATCGGTGCCACGAACGTTCCTATCGAGGCTCTCAAAGATCAGATGAAAATCGTTACATCCGTAAGCTTCCTTAATTTGACTACAAAATCCGTTTTTTTTCTTCACATTAAAAAGTCAATTTTGTTTTTCATTTCGTGACAGTTTGAGATCACCCATCCTCCCAAAATTCCTGGTTTGTTAATCATTGACACGCCTGGGCACGAATCTTTCTCCAATTTACGCTCCAGGGGCTCCTCTTTATGTGACATGGCCATTTTGGTGGTCGATATTATGCACGGTTTAGAACCTCAAACCATTGAATCTATAAATCTTCTTAAAAGCAAGAAAACGCCTTTCGTGGTTGCCCTCAACAAAATTGATCGGTAAAATTGATTAGCATACTTTTGACTAAAAACGTTCTCATTAAAAGTTTTTCTTTCTTTTTTCTTTAAAGGTTGTATGACTGGTCAACGAATCCTAAGAAAGATGTCAAGGATCTGCTCAAATCTCAGAATAAAAACACCCAACTGGAGTTTGAAGATCGTTGCAGTCAGGTTGTTGTGCAATTAGCAGAACAAGTAAATAACTCTATCTGTATATTTCTTGATACAAAATTGTAGCGTTCTATAGCGGGGAAAAATTCCAAGCTCAATAACCTAAGTTGATTAAAATTTCCACTTTAAACAAAAAATTTGGATCACTTGCTAGGGATTGAACGCGAAAGTTTACTACGACAATCCCGACCCAAGGACGTATGTGTCTTTGATTCCTACAAGCGCTATTACCGGCGATGGCATGGGGAACCTTATGGGTTTGATTGTGGAATTCACGCAACGGATTTTGGCCAAACGACTTATGTACTCGGACGAGTTGCAAGCGACGGTCTTGGAAGTGAAAGCCATTCCCGGCCTGGGCACAACTATTGATGTCATTCTGATCAATGGCACTTTACGTGAGGGCGATACGGTTATTTTAGCAGGCACGGACGGACCTGTTGTCACGCAAATCCGGTCTTTACTCATGCCCCAGCCCATGAAAGAACTCCGAGTCAAAGTATGCGTTTCTTTTCTGACTTTTTCCAAACTTAGAGCTTCCCCTCACGGAATTTTTCCCTTTTGTAGAACGCGTATGTGGAGTATAAAGAAGTTAAAGCTGCTCAAGGAATCAAAATTGCTGCCAAGGAACTCGAAAAAGCTATTGCTGGTAAATATTCTTTTTTTCTTTCAATTTTTACATTAAAGTAAGGGGAAAAAAGAGATAAAGGAAGGAAACTGGGACCTGAATGAAAATGTCTGTTGCAGGGCTAAATCTGCTGGTGGCCCATCACCCAGATGAAGTTGACATATGTAAAGAGGAAGTGGCCCGGGAATTGAAGAGTGCTTTAGGACGGATCAAGTTACAAGACCGGGGCGTGTACGTCCAAGCTTCCACGCTTGGTTCCTTGGAAGCTTTGCTGGAATTCTTAAAGACTTCAGAGATTCCGGTAATTTATACAAACTGAAATGTTTTAAAAATTGGGTTGCGTGTTTTTGTGTGTTAATAATAAGTGTTTTCTAGTACGCGAATATTCGCATCGGTCCTGTCGTGAAAAAGGACGTTATGAAAGCTTCAACTATGCTCGAACACGACACTCAGTACGTAAATCAACTTTGACCTTACAAGAAAAGCCTGGCATAGTTGTTGTCAAAACATAAAACAGGAGTACTTATTTCAAGTTTATAATTAGGTATGCTGTGATCTTAGCTTTTGACGTTAAAGTGGAACGTGATGCTCAGGAAATGGCGGATTCGTTAGGCGTGCGAATATTCCAAGCTGACATCATCTACCATCTCTTTGACCGCTTTATGGCGTACCGTGATGAACTCAAGCGTAAAAAGCGCGAGGAGTTTAAGCACATTGCAGTGTTTCCGTGCAAACTCCGTATTTTGCCACAAGTAAACATTTCCCTACCAAATCCTTATCTTGTTTTCGGAAATTGGTAACATTTGTTTACTATTGTTCCTAGTACATTTTCAATTCGCGAGACCCAATTGTGATGGGCGTTATCGTGGAAGCTGGTGTGGTGAAAGAAGGAACACCTGTCTGTGTTCCCAGCAAGGAAGTAAGTTATTCTTTGTACTCATCGCCCTCTTGTTCGTCTCATAATTTAGTTACGCTGCAAGTTGATCTCGCCTGTTTTTCTCTCGCATTTTTTGTTTCTTTTTTTATTAAACGTGGGGCTGAAGTAACGTTCCTTATCTTGTTTATAGGCAAAAGGGGTTCGTTGGGTTCGAATAAAATGTTAGGCACATTGGGTTGGGATTATATTGTCAGGAGATAATGGGGCAGTTAACTAAAAAAAAAATTAAAGAATTACAAAAAAAATTAAAGAGCTCCCAAAAGTTTTGACAGACGTCAAAAGACGCCCGAACAATGGACCCCGGACATTCGTGGAAAAGTTAACATGCAAAGCTGTGGTAAATTCTGTCCAAGCTTTGCATGAATTAGCACCAAAAAACTTCAACGTGTACAGACAAGGCACGAGTTCATAACGCTGGGGAACTCTTGTTTCAATTTTTTTTAGATATCTTTTTTTAGCCTTGTTAGTACAGCTTACAGGAGATTGTTTTTGAAGATAAAGGGGCTTTTGGGATTTCTTTTTTGTATAAGAGATCGTCTGGAGTTCTGGAGCAGAAAACGGAAGCGGCGAATGACAATCCGACAATCAGAGCCGTGTTTTTAAGTACGTTTTACCAGACGTTTATAAAAGCCATCCGTTTGTCTATACTATAGATCCCTTTTGCCCATTGTAAAAAGCACCAGAGGTTCCAGCTTAGCATTTTTAAAGAACAAGGAGAGTCAAGGGCGGTATATATCGATGCGAGGCGGTGGTCAAACTTCCGGCCCATTGATCACGATCTTTCGTTTCTTGGTCTTGGAGGCTTTCCCCTGACTTAAGTCAAACTCAAAAGCGGGTACATGGGACATTTGGTCAGCTTAACAAGCTCAACCCCCCCCCCCAAAAAAAAAGGTGTCAATCACTAACAATCTCCTGGCTTGGGCTATTCAGCACGTACTAAAAACCTTCGACCCACAAAAGTGTTAAACACAGGAAACGGTGTGGTGGCTGGCTGCCATACTTTGGACTCTATTCATGCGCGCTTTTCGTGGCCTTTTTGTATTTTTCGTGTGCTTACCATCTCCCGAATAGTTTGGGTTGACAATGCTTGAAGCGTGAACTTTTTGCCTAGATGGCTAGATCTTAGGGAGATTCTTGGTTGTTCCCTTCCATCAGCCTCAGGAACACGAAAAATTTCCCATTCTTAAAAGCGTGTAGAGCTTCCGCTGGCCACGGCCAATTTGTCAACATTTTTGAGGGAGTCGAAAAGAAGAAGGAAAGAAAGAAAAGGGCACCGGGGTTGGGTCTCTAATAAATTTGAAGGAGACTATAAAATTATGTCCATCCTTCCAAAACCAGCGGATTTACACTTTGCTGCCTTTTCCTTCCGTTCCAGAGCCCCTTTTCGTTACTTGTGTCACATGGTCACTATCAAATGGCTGTGCATGGCTGATCAAGTGCGCCACTTTTGGGCTCCTCGGACGTTTTCGTTCTTGATCTTGACTCTTCTGAGCTTACGCTTGTACGCTTTTGGCTATTGTTTTGTCGGGGGCAATTTGGTTGGAAACTTTATTTTGGGCTGCTCATGGTTCTGTTACGAACTTCAAGATTTTCATCAAGATCCGAGGTTATCGAGTCCGTGGAAAAACCGCATATGCTAAAGGTGCAACACAAACAAAAGAAAATGGCAATGAAGGGTCCATAGCAACAACAAAAAAGCAATCTTGTCTTAAGAATGGCGCGAAAAATCTAGTTTGCAAGTGCTATTTTTCGTTCCGTCATGCGGAAAGTATACAGTAGTAATTGAGCGAACAAATTTGACAGTTTTGTTTGTACCTTACTTAATTTGAAATTAAAGTTATTTTCTCACATACAGTAGACGCCGCTTATTGTGGTCACGTTTGTCAAGTGAAAGCGGAGATTCTAATCTTTTGAACTGGAAGCCTTTTGTCCTCTTTTTATATTGTGGTATCACAATTTTATCGCAATTCGAAGAGTTATTTATGGGCATAAAAAGCACCAGGTACATCTAGAGACTGAAGTGCGTATACAAACTCTTTACAGTAAGAAAGAGATGTAAGTAAAGTCCGCGCAAATTAAAAATTAGCCGCGTTAAGCTTGGAACTACCATAATTAAGTCCAGAGGCGTGGTCAGTAATGTCTTTGATTGTCTCTACAATCTACTAGGCGTCCACGTTGCTCGACTCGGAACTTCCAGGATGTAGCTTAAGCAGGAAAAGGTTCTCTGCTCGGCTGGGGCTGTAGTGGAAATCATAAGCGAACAAGGGCTGCGAGCAGGTTCCTAAAAGAGGCATCCCGTTCCCGTGTATGAATGTATGTGCACCCGCCCCCGTCTTTGGCTTGGTTTTGGCCCTCATACTTTGCAACGTCCTGCTCCTCGTTCTTGCTCAGCTCGGGCAACTTAAGACTATGGCCCTGTGTCCATCTTTTTCTATTTTCCGGTCTGTAAAAGTCTTTCCTTTCAACTCCCGGGAAACTTTTATTTCATCTTATTCATCCCCTCGTCTCGTTGGTTCAGAAAAAAGCTCGGAAACGGCCAACAGTTTGACCACTTCCCTAACTCGACCATAAACCAACTGTTTCCCCCACCAACCCCATGTCAACTACGATGTGGCTCGTACCATCTTACTGTGTAGTAGTTAACTCTGGTAGTAAGGGTAGCATAAGTAAACTACAAGTTGAACCTAACATCCGTTTCCGGACGTTGGGACTGAAAACCCTCGGCTTCTGACGTTGATTTTTAGCCCGGTTCTCCCCAACCCAAACCAAGCAAGACCGACTTTCGGGAACTTGTCAGAGGCACTTCCTCCGCACATCACTTCCTAATTAGTGAAAGTCTTTGCCCATTTTCGCCCCCCGGTTTCCGTTCCGAAAGGGAGCTTGACAAATGTCTTCTTCTTACCCAGAAACGTCGGATCGTCACATTCCCTTTATTCCAAATTAGGCCATCCCAAGGCTTTCTTTCTTTGAAACGTCTTATTTTGTAAGTGCTTCGGTACACAGAATAGAGGTTTACACCCTGTAAAGGGGCTGTAAACCTTTATACTGTGGTTCGGTACCTTAAGGCTCCCGTATACTTTAGCTTATTGATGCGAAACAGTCACAGATGGCACTGATGTTTGTTATTGTTTTGCCGAAGCCTTGCGTAAGAAAGTGAAAAAAGAAATATAGCTCATTGCCGGCAAAGTTTCTACGCTTGTTGTGATTCCGAAAGGTAGAACTTGTCACCACAATTGGCTGTAGCCGCACAATGTCCTACATCAAGTCGTCGAACTTTCGGAACGAGATGTATCGCAAACGGCTTGTAAGATTTGAAAGCGATCTGAAACAAAAGTTTTCTTTTGTTAGCAGCCAATGCATCTAGTTAGCAGACATAATTTTAGGCAACGTATTTCTCATAGTTGCAAACTTCATTTGCATATTGCTAATTTATTACTCTTTGGGAAAAGTTGTGCATTGGTTGTGGAATACCAGTTAGCAAGCTCAAGATTACTGTCAACAGAGTTTTTTCGTGAAATGTACTGATTTTCTCTCAAAGTTTCTCAATATTTATGCTAACCGCCTATACCGAGTTAAGGTACACGAGAGCCTTTAGATTTGGAGATCATGATCTGGATTATTTTGTGTGAGTGATTCGATCCCTTCAGATTTGGAGATCAGGACCATGACATGGGGGGGGGGGAATTGAATAAAAAAGGACAGAAAAAGAAAGAGTTATAGGCCAAGCAGAATTCTTGAATTATAGAGCGACAGGAACTTGACGGGGGGAAGGTTTAACAAGGGTTTGGCTGCAGTATACTTGCTGCTGCTGCGGATGTCCTGGTTCCGCACGGGAAATGATGCGGAGGCCTTTTTCCTGCGAAAAAAGGAAGCTGCATTGACCAAAACCAAATGTTTTTTGGGGGATTGGAGGTTGGGTGATGGAAAAGTAAAGCTATATAGGCTTTTCCACACGTACACACAACAATAGCTGCGCTTTCCAACCATCCGTCCCAGTAGCACCGGATATGAGCGTGAGAATGAGGCTGGCTCTTTGGGATGATTTTAACGATTTTAAGCGCAGCTGACCAGCATTTCTGAAAGGAAAAGCGTCACTAACGTAGTCTTGCCTATACGAGTTTCCCTTTTTTTCGACTGCTTTATTTTGGTTTGGAGGGAAGAAATGGTTGAATTGCGCTCAAAATCGGTACAATTACGTTTGAAAAGCAGAACCACGCCCCAAAGATTGAATCTTAGTAGAATGTATCTTGATTTCCGTATATGAAGCATTGTTGGAATTGTATTAATACTGTTTCTCGTTAGTAACTATCTATTTATGTACTTGTTTTTATCGTTTTTTTAGTTTGTGGATATTGGAATCGTGACGACCATCGAAATCAATCATAAAACCGTTGAAATGGCGCGCAAAGGTCAAGAAGTGTGTATCAAGATTGAGCCCATTCCGGGCGAAACGCCTAAATTGTATGGCCGGCATTTCGATGACAAGGATATGATTGTTTCTAAGGTAACTTATACTTCCCCTGGGTCTAAAATTGGCTTATTTATTTGTGTACTTGGCTTATCGTTTTGTGCGCTAATGACTGGGGTTATTTTTGATGCGGGGGTGGAAAAATAGGTGACTCGGCAATCCATCGACGCCTGCAAGGATTACTTCCGAGACGATCTGCAGAAAACTGATTGGCAATTAATGGTCGAATTGAAGAAAATGTTCCAAATCTTGTGAAAAGTTTCATTTTGGGGAGGAGAAGAAGACGAACGAAGAACGACCGTTTCGCCTTACTTTAGTTTCCGTAAATAACGATTCAAGTGATCATGTTATTACAAAACGGCGATGGGTACTTGGGTTGTCAAAAGCGATACAAAAAACTGGCCGAGGAATATTACACAATTTTAAGAAACAAAACAACACGCGAAACTTTGATGTACTGGTGTAAAAACACAAGAAAAACACGAAAAGTGCTTGGAGACGCATATCTTGGGTTACGGATTGCATCAGCCAAGGATAAACTATGGGAAAAAAAGCCCAAGCGTAATGAAGAGTGTGGTTTTTTCCTTTTTTTCCTTGTATCTTCTCCTTTTTTAAATTCGTATTCGTTCTAGGGTTTTAACCTCAACGTGTTTTGTTTCAGAACGAGACCTCGTTTATTTGTCTGTAGGAAGAAAAAAGTGGAAAGGTCGAAAGATCGAGTTCAGCCCCAAAGGAAAGCACATCAGACGCCCTCGACGCCCCCGCACTGCTTGACATTGCCATGACAACGATACCAAATAAGAGCGAACTTCCTTTTATTCGAAAATAAACAAAATAAAAATCTTATTTTCAGAGGTCTTGTGCGGGGTTGCACGAGTCCAGGACAAGGTTCAATATATAACCTAACAACTGGGTCTATCATGTGCTGAGCTTTTTTCTTTCTTTTTTTCCCTCCATTTCTTTTTATTTCCGAAGTTTCACAACACACGCCCTCGCTCGACAGCCAACTTTTTCCACCTCAAATACACAAAGTGCTCCCTGCAGTATGTGGGCGTAACCCCGCAGATCGATAGCTGGGCTGCTTTTACCCCCCAACGCAAACTCTGCATACATAACATCCATCTCTCTCGCTCGTCTCTTTTCCTCACCTCTTCAGAACGCCCACACAGTCAATACAGATGAGAGAAGATGACACCGGAAGGAGTGACGGAATAATTGTACGTAATAAATACATTGTAGGTGCCATGTTTCACAAAATGATTCGATCCAGTCACTCAAACGGGTTTTTTCCTTGTGTGTATACATAGGGATTGTAATTCAGAGGTCTGGGGACTTGATTATAGTAAAAAGATAACCAAAGGAACATTTTCGTTCTCGCTTACGCAACCCCTCCTGGTGAATGAATGAATCCGCTCAGGGAATGAATGAAAGTAAATTGCCGTTTCGATTTACCATAGCTGAGCGTATATGAGTGGATTTTTTTCTTTTTAACAATATTATGGTTGTATACTTGGCTAGGCGTGGGAACGTTAGGGCTTATTCAATCATCATACAATGGTATGGGGAAGGTTCAAAGTTCCCCAAAGCTTCGAGGCAACGAGAGGTGTGAATGAGTAGTGACGTCATCATATGCATACGAGGCTGGGGCTTTTGTAAAGTAAGAAGGGGTGGGGGAGCTTTTAAAAGGGGCAAATAAGGGTGAGAAAAAGCCATCATGGCAAACTATGCGGAAGAAAAGTTGTGGATGGGCTTAAAGTAGGGTTCTTAACGCATGTGTCTAGAGAATCTTATGAATGGGGATCTTATGGTTTGGTCCTGGAGAGCGACCAAACGAGTCTGTCTCCGCACAGCGACACAGGCGTTATACTATATAGCACGTAATATTTCCCAAGCACATCTCATCAATGGACGAAAAAGACCTCACTCGCATCTTGTTTACCAACGTATTTCCTTACATTCGCGTTTTGTGGGGGGAAGGAAGGGAAGAGCTTACTCAGCTCCTGTTAGAAACTGGTGTAAACAACTTTGAACCCAACTTTGAGCTTCCTGTGTCTATCATCTGATTTCTTCCCGTCCCTTTGGCATAAAACCCAAAATGAGCTCATTAATAAGCCAGCACGTTTTTTTATTCTTTTTTATTTTCTTTATTTTATGTCTTTCATTTTTCCATGCTTTTCGTGTTTAGTATAAGCAAGCGCTCCCAAACAACGCAACTACTCTTATCCATGGATTCTTTTTTAATTCCCCTGCCCTAAAAAAATGATGATATAGCGTTACGGGGTCTTGATATATTAAAAGCACAAGTACGGGAGCATTAATTACTGCCCCAGCTGTCGGAATGTAACTTGCGTTATTGCATCACTGTATACACGCATATCCCACAAACGAACAACTGCGGGGAAGAATCTGGGAACTTCATTAAGGAAGAACTGTATATAGAAGAGGGTTGAGAACCTTGCCTTTAAATCCGCGCTTGTAAACATGTTTTGCCTTGAGATGCATTACAAACTTTTATTTGCATTTGGTTTGGTTAATTCGCGCTTTGGAAAACTTCGCCGCAAAATTTCAGCCTTAATGAGTTGAACAGTAATTGTAGGAAATTACGCATACCAGGTTAACGACTTCAAAACTCGATAAGCTAATTAGCACGGTGGCTCAAATTATCTCTAATAAACACATTAAGGCTGCTGCTTAACAGGGTTTGCGGATAATCCAAGGTTTTTTGTTGTAAAAACACGTATAAAATCTAAAAATAAAATTACAAATCAAGAATAAAGTTAATATTAACCCCTTACTTAAATCTAAAGTAGAGTTGAAATGAAATCGTAACGAAATATGAAACAAATCCAAAGTTGGACATTGTAATTAGTGTATATTATTATTTTTATTATATTATTTATTATATTCTATTTTATTATTATATTATTTATAATATTCTATTGTATTATTATATGTATTATTATTCATTGTATATAGTATATATTACTGTTTATTATATTGATAGTAAGTTTGCGAATTTATTTGTTCATTATTAGAACTTGCTAAATACTAAATCGCAGTTATTGTAATTAAAATATGCTAGATTATTACAAAGTTAGTGACTTCTTTATAGCGTTTAGCGAAAACGAGCGTCAATAAAAAAATCAAAGATAATTAAAGATCCATTACAAGGAAGGGAATAGGATGAGAAATATGTGAATTATTGCGGTACGGACCAAAAGATATCATTCATTCACGCTGTATCCAAGCCAACGACGATGTTCCCAGGCCTCGAAACATTTTGGGTCTGGGGGTCAAAAATCAATGGTCGTCATAGCAACTGCAAGACTGTTTTTTCTTCTTTTTGTGTTCTATTTTCTCTCCACCCGCCCCTGTGTGCCATTCACATGTACATGCTCAATGTGATATTGTGTATCTACACTTGAGCACGGCTCACACGCTCTTCTCACGAACCGAAGGGGAGCACGGCAGGTATGAATGAACGGAGGCGGGGTTCCTCGGGACCTCGCGGACGTTCGTTCCAAGCGGGGAACCGCCCCGCGGCCTTGCTCATCACGGGCTTGCCATGCGGCGTGAATGGGTATGAATGGAAGAGAAAACGCAGGCGCTCTAGTCGCACTCCCAAACCTGCACTTGGTTTAGGTTGACTCTCCCTAACGTTCCTTCCCCATTGCCTTTGCACAATTGACGCTAGAAAGTCCGCCCAGTTTCTACAGCCATTTTTCACGAATACCGCAACCTTTTTTTGCTACCGTGCTGCAAAGTGAGTTGAAGTGAAATGGGATCTAAAATCTGATGCTAATTTGGCCCACAGTTTTAAATCCAAAAAATATTACCAAGGATTTCGAGTGAGAACTTTGGTTGTTTAAACCCAATTTGAGTTACGAAGTGCTAAGAGCGTGGTGTGAATCGGTTGTTAACACTCGATTCGAGAATGATTCGGAACGATTTGAGTTCAAGAAAGTATTACAGAGTCGAATAACAGGAAAAAAAACGCCGCAACAGAGGGGACGGATACTCTGTTTCGTTGTGTGCTGTATTGGCCAAGGCAAGCCAGGTGCATAAACTGCAAGGTAAGCCGGTTTCTTAGCCTCGCGTCTCCTTACTTCTTTACATGGGCATGAAAGCAGGCAAATCAGAGCCATTTTATGCAAATCAAGCCTTTTTGTGCCGGGCTCGGGCAGGTATATATGAAGAAAGAGAGAGATACATACAGAAAGCGAGAGAAGAGGGAGAGAGACCGGACCGGGCCCCAAACTTCAAGTCAAACTGGGAAAAGTCTGTAAAACCACAACCTCGCAGTGCAGAGCGTGCAGAGCAGAGTGCGAGTAGAGCGGCTTATTGGCTTCAACCGCCTCAACCAAGACCTTTCTTTCCGTAATTTACCATAGATATTATATACTCTTGGCGATGCTTAATGTGACCTCAAAAAATCAGCGGGTCAACCCAACCCCCCCGACAAAAGCCAAAAAGTTCTAGAGGGGCTTGTTACTTTTGGCGCTGCTTCGGCGTATATTTGCAATTGGGCGGAAGTGCATTTCCTGCTCTGACAACTTCCGTTCTTTAGCCTCAGCCTTCCTTCTCATGTTCACACAGCGAACGTCTCCTGCCTTCTGCACCCGCCCCTCCCTTCCTTCATCTTCCCGTAATTAGGCAGGAGGAAATAGCTCTTTTTGAACCAGTTAAGACAAAGATTGCTTCTCCTAGTCTAACAAATGAGCTGAGGAAAACCTCGCGAAATTTTTTTCAAAAATTTTGTTTGTTACTTTGCGAAACGGTGTGAACAAAGCTCGTTACGGTACTGTATGTGCAATTTTACAATTGCACATTGCGATATGGTCAAATTGCAAATTGTAATCGAATGTTAAGTTGTAATTAGGATAAGGAATACGAATTATTAATTACTATTATTATTAACAATTATATTATTGGCTTAACTCCCGTAGGCTTTCGCCTATTGCGAAGATTATATATTCTAAGAATATTTTCTAGTTTTAAAGAGACCCCCATTTCCAGTTTCTTATTGCTCTCGTAGCTTTCTCCTTCCGCCAAAATATCTGGGGGGAGGGGGGTGAATGGCGCGATCTTTCAGGTTTCAGCTCCGTCGTGTCATCACTCGATGTGAGAAACTAAAAATTTCACCGCGTCTTCGTCAATGAGCGAGTAAAGGAAAACCCGAAAGAGAACGAAAGAAATGTCTTCAATGTCACAATTTCCGGAAAGAATTTGGACATGCTTGGGACACAGCACTTAACGGAACCTTCTTTACTAATACAGTGGGTGATCAGTTAACGAACAGATCGGATAACGAACACTTTTTTGCGCAATTGTATGATCGGATAACAAACACCTTACAGAACCAACGCTGTCTCCAGTTAAAAACCCGAAGGTCAACAATGACATCCGTCTGTCATATTGTTGCCAAACGTTCTCGGAAAAGATTGACAGTTAGGGGTCATTCGAGTTTAAAATTGATAGTTGAGTTGGAAAAGAATTAGGTTAGGTTTAGCTTAGCTTAAGTTAGTTTTTTCCCCGTTTTCCTGCCAAAACTCCATTAGCTGAAAAATCATTGTTCGAAAAATTTGACAGTAGGATACATTACACCCGTTTGTCACTAAATACGGAGAGCGTGTTGCACAGTACAAATTCCTTCAAGCGGAAGTATAGTCGGCTTTTGACGGCTCAAATAAGGAGCAATGATCATGATTATGGGTACCAAGACTAGCGGCAAATCATTTTGTGACGGCGCCGTGAACTTTGTTTAAAAAAATATAAAAGAAGAGACGCTGTGTGTAAGATTTGTCAACACGTTCTCCGGATTATTGTTATTACCTATTATATTATTGTATTATTACATACAAATACACGAATTAAGAATTTATATTACTTTTTATTGTTTTGTTTTTTGGTCTCCAGAACGAATTAACCAAATTCCCATTAAAGTCAATGGTAATTCGAGGATCGGTTAACGAACATCTTTTTGGAACGGATTTTGTTCGTTAACCGATCACCCACTGTACAGTACTAAAAAAAGAGAGAAAACGTAGTAATGAAAAAATAGAAAGAAGCCAGGGGAAATGAGTAAAGGTGGCGTAGGTCGTACTTAAGAGCACAGAGGTCGCGGGTGGCGTTCATTCACGATAAGACTGGCGGGAGACGACCTATCCAACGACGCATCTTGCCACCGGAAGTGACGTCGCCACAAATTTGACTCCCCTTTCCTTTCTCGAGTAGTAATATGGGTTCTATGTGGTCTCCTCGTCCCTTCCCTCTCCCTTTTCTCCCACTTCTTTTTTCCCTACACTCCGACTTTACTTTACTATACTGGAGGTGTTATCCCCCTTCCTCCGCCCCCATCAGCTCCTATATGTCACACATTATTCCTCTTTCCACGTTTAAAATGTCTGAAATCGTCCACAAAATGCCATAGGCAGATTAGGACGCCAAAGATACCAAGAAAATCATGTACAAATTATTTCCTATTTTCCAACTCCCAAGATATTGTGTTTATTACGCGTTACCCCACACATCACACACATGACATCCCAAAACAGAGAGAAATTCTGATTCGCATAAACTGAATACGTCTGCTTTTTTGGGGAAGAGCATAAAAAAGAGGGAAAGGGCAACGGCGTAAGAGAATTTGAAGCCAAGGTTAAGACTGTTTAAGCGTCAAACTTTTCATTCATGAAAAACAGGAAAGTTGGTAGAGAGTAGATCACCTGGCTCTCCCGTTTTACCTGGCTGAGCTCGGTTCCAGGCAGATTGTAAAAAGGGGGTTGGGTGGTCCCCAGCCTTCTTCCCCGCCCACACAAAAAAAAGAAAAAGCCAAGTTGACGAGGCCTGATTTTTCAGTTTCAGTTGCATGTAACCGTACCAGTCATTGCATCGCCTAGTGAGAAAACCCCAACGCACCCCCCCCCCTTTCCGAAACTCACTGAATGAACAAAATCCCACTTCCAACCCTCCCATGTACATACCTCCCACCCCCCATACCCGAGCCAAGGCCGGTACCTCATTAGTCATGCACGGTCTATACACAAGGTGAGTGAGAGCGAAGGACCCCACGGCAGCGACAAGTCTAACTTATTGGCAAACTGTTTTGAGTTTTCTAGGAATATTTCTTGGTGAAAACGGACAAAATAGTTGGAACTTTTGGAGCGTTGAACGGATATCGACCGCAAAAAAAGCGGGGAGAGACAAGGAGGAAATAGTTTTGCTCTTCTTTTCCCTTTATCGACCATCAATGAATAAGTAAATGACCAAGGTTGGTTTCATTCATGAAAAACTCGGTCTTTTTCCTCAAAGCTGCGCAAAGACCCGAACGAGTCTTAGCAATCATTTCGAAAAGAAATGTACCGCATTATGGACAAAATGGAGGAAATTTCGTGCCATTTAAGACATTGTCTTATTTTTCTTTCGTTTTGTCTTAACGCCGTTTTATCCAGACTATAGGGATTGACCAGGCCTTACTATATTACTATCAAGGCTCACATCCTGGCTCAAATGTTTGAAATCCGGTTTTAAATGTTTCAAGTGCGGTTTCAAATGTTTAAAATGCGGTTTAAAACGTTTTAAAGGCAGTTTCAAATGTTCCAAATGGGAAGGGACAGGGGCAAACTAGCCGTAACATCCATTTACGGGGAAAGACACTCACGTGTGTAGGGATTGATTTCGGAGTACAGCTCTGTGGAGAAGCGAAGATAGGAAGAGTCACTGTCTGATACGAAATCCCCCTCATTCAGCGAAAGTAATCAGTAAAAGAGTTCATAACTCTGACCGAAGCCCCACTACCCCACGAAGCGTCGTGTTCGATTGCACGTCCTCAGCTCTATAAACTTTTGCGCACATGCAAATCCAGCGAAAGGTCGCGCGATCTTTTGCTCCTGTTATATACTGTACACCAGAAACGTGTAACAGGAAATCTGCTAGCAAATTTGCACAAAACTTGTTCAGCACTTTCTATTTATATACATTTCACTTCATTTTCGCTTACCCCCCCCCCAAAAAAATCTTATACGTATGACTTACAACAGACTCAATTACTTTAGCACTTTCCATAGGTATACATTTTATATTATATATTTATGTTATATAGAAATTTAATTTCAATTTTGGTTACCAAAAAAATATCTTATACGCATGACTTAAAGCGGACTCAATTAGTTGTGTCAGTCTTAACAACTCTTATGTCAGTCTTAACAACTCATGGTTACAAAAGCAAAACAACAGAACTCGATAAAACAAAACAAAAACTGCTCTATTTTAAAGATTAAGAGCTTTATGATATCATTTCCGTCCCTCCCACCCCTCCCTGCCGCAGCAACTGACTCCGTAAATCGTTATTTTTTTATTTCGCTACCCCTATCAGAACGAGGTCCATTGATTAAGTTTTTCTCCCAATTACGGGCGTTGTCATGGCGACGTTATCCATCCCCCCACTCCCTTGTTCCTGCCATGAGTATCAACTTAGCAGTTAATACAAGCTTAAATTAAGTAGACTTGCCAAAAAGGCATCACCTCTCGATATGCCACCTTATTGTCGAATTTTGAGACTTTCAAGCTTTAAAAGGCGAGCTAAGCATTTTATTTGTCTTTTTTTGTCCGCCCGGGCTGGGGCCAAAGTTTGTCCCGCCTTTGGTCGGGCTTGGGCCAAAACTTCGTGAATGGGTTTCCTGTGGCAACGGCCTTGAAACAGGATAAGTTCGCGTTTATGCTGCAGACGGGGCCTGGCATGATAGCCTACAATTTCAAGTGCTTGCCTTGTCTCGTTTGGGTGGTGGTGATGGGAGTTTGGGGTGGGCATTCCAGTTGGGCAGGTTCTCTTTTGCGTCCCGCCACAGGATGCGTATGTCGGTTACGCACGCTCTAGGGCCTACGTGTGCCTTTTCCCATCCACAACCAACACCAGTCCGTCTGGTTCGGTCTGGTGGTGGTATTATAAGCCTTCTTTTGCCCGCACCTTACTATGCCAGCCGCCACGAGTTCTCTCTCTCTCTTTCTCTCGCCGGCCTTAACTGATGACCCACCCAAAAAAGGAAGGGTGGGTTTTAAGCTTCTTCTTTCTTTCTTTTCTTCTCTTCTCGGGTATGGGAGTGGCCCAAAAGGAGATTTTGACCGACGCTCTTGGCCGCAGGAAGCGGGCGATTCAGACATTCCCGGTCCCGCTTTGCCGGGTCCGCTCCGCTCCGCAAACGCTCGGGCGACCGGATTTTTCTTCCCTTTCCGCACGCGGCTAACGTTGCCTGAGGTTGGGTTTGGGGACGGTCGGACTTGCCGCTCCCACTTGGCCCTTTTTCGTGGCTCTCTTATATATATATAAATATATATATGCACTTCCCCTTCGGTTTCCCCGCGCTTGCACGTTTGCAACCCCCTGCCGCTGTGGCCGTGTGTTGTGTGCTTCCCGACCGGTCCTCTGTAGTCAGTCGACGAACTCAAGCCACGGCGTGCACAACACTACAATCAATTTAACGGCCGCGTGCGCTAAGAACTGTCCGCTTTTTAACTTAGACGTTCCCCCCACCAAGGGACTTTCTTACGGGGGAGTGGGAGACAATTATTCGTTCATTTTGCCCTCGCTTCTGACAGTTTACAGACAGTTTTTTTTCACAAAAGAAAAAAGACGTTTCGAAGAAGAAAACTGCTGAAATTTCCCCAAATTTCTGAAAAGTTGAACGTTTTTACGGTGTGAAAAATTCCAACGCGGATTAACTTGGAAGCTTATTCCTTCATGTGAATAACCACCCGACAATGTGCGATCGTTTCGTCCATCGCAGTGCATTTCCCTTTGGATTAATTCTCGAAAACCCAAAACGGGGGTGACCAATACGGTGCCGAAAGGATTTTTTGGAATAATTGTCGCCCTACTGCCATTGAAGAAGAGTCGTGTTTTTGCCTGTGATCCTGGCTTACTGATGTGTGGAAGGGGATCACACATGAGTTGAAAGAGAGAGACGCAGTTGAGACAAAAGGTGGGGACAATATATTCTATAGCTGACAATTTTGGGAAGGGGATAAGCTCCCGAGCCCAAAACCTACGGACATGACGCTCCCTTTGCGTCGTTATAGGAACTTTTAAAGGTTTTTTAGCTCGCGCCGCGCTCAAGTGTACCGTTTTTGCCGTTTGCCTTTAGCTTTTTCGTTCCCCCAAACCCCCAACACACTACACCACACAAACGCGCCAGCTGCCCCAAAAACCTGAGGATCTAAGATAGGGGGCCAAGCTCGGGCTAGGAAAAACGCACGTTAAACATCGTTCGCAACGTTGACAACCACCTCAAAACCCCTAATAAAAAGTCAAAAAAGCTTTTCCTCTCGCCTCGATGGTCCATGAGACTATGTGTGTATGTGTTCGGGTAGGAAGAAGAAACTTCTTTGTTGTCTATTTTTTAGATGTGGTTTCAAGTTTAGCCTCGGGAAACCTCGGGAGCGTGTATACTTTGGGGAAGCAAACCACGTAACTTTGAGTTTTGATGTTCTTTTCACTGGAAAATACGAGAGAGAACCCAATACGATTGTTGCAGGGAATGTTGCACTGATTAGAATCAATCGCCACTATTATCATGCGTTTAGGACCATAGGGTGTATATTATGAGCAGTGGATAAGATCTTCGGGAAAAGGGAGCTGCTTTAAAAGGGGGGGGGGACATGGGAGGGAAGCTTAGAAGTGGAAAAGTTTAGAATGAAAAAGGGGAGGGTAGAAGGAGAAGATGACAGAGGGGGTCAAAAACTTTTGACAAAAGAGATAGAAGGAAAGAGGGGGTATGGAACAGAGGAAACGGAGGGGGGAAGGAAGATAGGAAAAAGAAGCGAGGAAGGAGGGGGAAGTAGTATAGTAAGTCGTTGTAGTAAGTAATAGAGATCACATCACATGATAGCGAAAGAAACGTCCTCAAGTTTTGGGGTATATACACATATGGCCCAACCCAAAAATCCTCACATATGGCATGATCCGAATAGCAGACGCTCTCTCTTTAGAGGAACGAAACGAAAAGAAATGAAACCCTTTTCATTGACCTCTTACTAACGTAGCTTATAGAGCTTGTCCTTAATGCAAACGGGGAGGAGACCAAAAAAAGGCGGGAAAAAGGGAGTGAGACGCTTCATTACACTAATTGCTTTCCCAGATGTGTGCTGGGGAACTTGTGTAACTCTATTTGACTGCTAATACTTTTCGACAAGTAACAAGTTGCAAGAGCCTTGTTTCTCTCGCCCCGAAAGCGCCTTTTCAGTGCTCTACTTGCTCATCTGATGTACAGTGTAGATGTCTATTATGATCACTGGTTGTTAGAATCAGCCGCTTTATGGAAACAAATTTTATGACAAAGGACTAATTCAAAACGATAAAATTCACAGCATTTTAATCGGTTATTAGAATCACACTTTCGGATACTAGAATCAATTGTAAAAAGAATCTTCACATGCACTGTAACGAAACTACAGTAGTGATAGCTACATTGACTTTGCGTATTGACCAGTGACATTGCGTTTACGTCGTTTTGAACAATCCTATTCATTTCCAGCCTACTACTACGCTTAGGAAGAAATCCCTTTTAAACTCCTCAGTCAATTCAGTGAGCAGGTTATTCAATTGAATGACCAGTTCCTTTAATTGACCGGGAAAATGAGAAGGGATATCGTGTTGAGAACCCTACCTGAGCGTATAGGCTTCAAAGGCGTAGTGCTAGTCGGGTTTTTAGACGTGTGGTTATATAAAAATGGCGACGAACAAGAAAAGAGTCGATTCAGATGTAAAAGAGACGTTGGGGCTCAATGAATCTTATGACAAGCCAAAGTGACCAGATTTGTCACAAAGGGATGCGGCCGTTAAGTTAGGATCATCTCTATCAACATTGTTGAAAAATCGTAACGAAATAAACAATAGTGGGTTTAGTGAATCTAGACACAGAAAGCGTGTGAGAAAGTGTCACAAAGTAGACAATGCTTTGTTTCTGTGGTTTAAACAAGCCAGTTCGTTTCACGCGCCGATTAATCGTAGCATTCTATTGCATATTTCCTGTGTGGTTATGAGAATCTCCGCTTAGTAGAATCAATATTCACTTGACAAACTTGATCCTTATTATCGGCATCGAGTGTATGTTTCAATGTTTTATTTCTCCTTTTTAACTCATTTTTCTATGGATTTCTATGTATAGGTGTCACCTGGAAAACTGATCATGGCAACGATGTTGTACCTAGTTTACATTTGACGAAAAAAACAGTAGTTCTCTTCTGTGTTTACAGCCCGAAAGAAAATTCGAACATTTTGGAAGCAGCCAAAAAAACAATCCTGCTTCATTCCCTTCCTTTGAAGGATTACAATCGCGTCCAAGAAGCAAAGAGCAAGTAAGAAAAAGAAGGAAAGGAAAGAACTTGAAAGTGTGTGGATCGGATGGTGTTAACTAAGCTGAGGTGAAGTTGTCGACAACAACTTTTGGTGAAAACTACCTTCACCAAACCCCCCAGCGGATGTGTGACATGCCTATCCCGCCCTACTAAATGGCCCAGCATGGGCAAACTCAGTCTGGCCCAAGTCCGTCCCGCCTCCTCACGACGACGACGACCACCACCACCACGTCCCTTACCGAGACCGCCGCCACTGCTACCGGCGTCGGCAGTCATGGCAGTAATTGCAGTAGCAGAACGCTACTCCTTACGGCCGCCAATGCGGCCAATGCCGCAGGAGCCGCAGACTCGGGAACGGGCTTGGGACCGGCACCCCCTCCACGACCTCCGACCTCTTCAACGAGTGTCGCCGGACGAGGAATCCCCGTCAACCATCATTTCAACCTTACCGCGCCACGCATCCCGGCACGGCCTCCCGGCCAAGCCCGCGCCACCCACCCCAACCCCTTACTACTGCCTCTTCCCCCACGCGCTTCGGTCCGCTTATCGTCCGAGTCGAGCTTACCCGTGGTGGCCATCAGTGACTTCGTCAGCAGCGGCAGCCCTTCCTCCGCTTCCCAGCGACAGTCACCTCTGCCGCGTGCCCAGTCGACTCCGCTTACTTTCCCTTCCCGGTCCCCGTCGACGGTCCCGGGTAGTGGTAGCAGTAGTAGCAGCGCCGCTTCCACCCTCCACCATGTGCACCTCCATAGCCACATCCTCCACACGCACACGGCAGCCCCGCCCGCTCAAGTCACCGAGCTCATCTCGCTGACGCAACCTCGACCCGATGGCGAGCGCGCGCGGAACGAGTACATCGACACGCCGTTGAAAGGTGGCTTAAACAATGGCGGCGGAGGTTCGGCCGCCCATAAGCCCGCCACCGGTTCGGCGGATCGGAGCCGACTTGCTAGTCATTCGTTGCATGCCCATACCCACGTCCACGTGAGTGGTGCGCCCCACGCCCATCTGGCGCTCGTATCGACTTCCACCACCGGTAGTAACAATAATAACAGTAGTACTAGTAGCGGCCTGACGACCCCGGCGCTCACCCACCCCAAGCGCCTGGCGACCGCGTCCCCAGCCCTCAAACGTTCGCTCAGCACGCGGCGATCCGGCGGCCAAAAACACAACGCGACCTTACCGTCGCCCGTGACGCAGCAGCCGGGTTCGCTCACGTTCACCAAGGACGCGGCCGCGTTGCATTCAGACGCGGCACACCACACGGCCGCCTCAGCCGCCCTAGTGACCTGTACGCATTCCGAGTGCTCTGGAGTGACGACGACTAAGCCCGGACGGGACTCGATCATCTGTCCCGTCTGCGGACGATGTCGGTGTGAGGCTTGTCGGACTCCCAAACCTCTTCCCTCACGGTGGTTGTGCAACGATAAGTGTCTCTGTTCCGCGGAAGCCTGTCTGGATTACGTTTCGTGTCTCTGTTGCGTCAAGGGCCTCTTTTACCACTGCTCATCCACCGATGACGGAGGCTCTTGCGCGGATCGACCGTGTTCCTGCGGACCCTCCAAATATTGGACGCGGTGGGCGTGTCTAGCCTCCTTGAGTATTGTGCTCCCGTGCCTGGCCTGCTACTGGCCCTTGAAAGGCTGTGCCCGACTCACGGAAATGTGCTACCAACGGTGTACGCAACACGGCTGTCGATGCGAAGAAGCCGTCAGCAGCGCCAACACGACCACTCTCAGTCCCACGACGGCTGCATCAGCCACTGCAGGGCGCCACTGTAGTAACCCGGGCCTCAGCAGTAGTCGGATACCGAGTTCGCTGCCCGGACCTTCGGACAAACGACTCTTAGACAATGAATGAAAAGTTTCTTAAAAATAAATGAAACGAAACAATGAAATCAAATGAAAAGGAAATCAAGAAGCGTGAAAAACGGGAAAATTTAGGGGGAAAATGTGGCTAAAATGGAAAGAAGGAAATAACAATCCCCCAAAAACACTTCCCCAGCCAAGTGCAATACTTTTTTGGGAGACAAAAACGTGGTTCGACGCAGATTTTCGTTTTTTTGGTGGAGAATGACTAGGTTGGGTGGATATTAAGAGGAACTTCACACCGTATTTTTGGGAGGGGGAAGGAAATGTGTGTTTTGGCCCCGCCCCCTTGCAGTCAAGCACAAGCCGTTTTGAGGGAAATAGCCATCAAGAGAAAGAGACCCAGAAAAAGTATTTTGCTGTCGTCCAAAAACTCTGGAGAAAAGTGGTACGAGGACAGTTGCGAAAACGAAAACTTGATGGAAGCCAATGTCACCAAAGAAAAAGACAACCACCACCAACCTTCATTCATGCACGGTAGGGAGAGAGAGTGGCAGAGAGTAGACGTTTATGCAGTTTTTTTTAACTCAGAATTCAGCGACAAACTGTATTTTTTTGCGCACATAAGATGTATGGGCATTGGACGGAAGTGCGCAATTGTCCCAGAAAAAGCTATGGCTTAAAGAGTCATCCAAGGTTTTTTTGGGAAACGGAACAATTTGTTTTTCGGTTCGGTTCGCTTAAAATCGTTACACATTTTCTTTTTTTTTCTGCGACCTTAGGGGAAGCAGCAGACACCGCAAAAAATCATTAATTAATTAAATAATTAAAGCCAGTGGGAGTTTTCATATCCTGAGTACAAAATGAGACGTGTGAAGAAAACGCCAAAAAATAGAACAGTTTTTGACAGTAATAGGAGACAAGAGTCCCAGAAGCAGGCAAGCAAAACTCGGAACCTATTGAACGTTCTTTTTTGTTCCGTTTTCCTTTTTTTAAACCCTTTTTCTGTTTTGTTTTTTATTTTTTCGAAGAATGTCGACTTTTTTTGCAAGATTTTTCGTGACCAAAAAAATCTTGTCGCAAATTAATAAAAAAAACGCACACATGTGATTTTTGCTTGCCTGTTAAAAAAAAGATAAACGGGCCAGAAAGTTATAACCCTCTAAGATACAAGTTGGGATATGGGGTTTAATATTCAGGGACATTGAAATGTTTATTTCTGTCTTTTTAAGTATGCATGGTGTCAAATTTAAAGTTAAAAATGGGAAAGTGGGGAAAATAGGAAAGAATTGAAAAAAGGCCAGAAAAAGGTGGAATGTTAGGTCACTGCGGATTTGAGCCTCTGTTTCTAGTCTCTAATTAAAAGTGGCCGACATTTTCAGAGAACCAAAGGTAGTTATACAGCAAAAAAATTGCCTAAATTTGCTCTTTCGTTCTTTGTATTATTATTCTTTCAAGTTTTTGATCAGGAATTTTTTTTGGGGGTCGTTGAAAGAGTCCACACACGTAAAATCCTTTTTCTATTAATGGAATTTAATGAATTTAAAAGCCAGGACCCAAAGATTTAGAAAAAGATCCTATAATTTTGAAGAAGTTTCTTATAATTTCGAAGGGGGAACAAAAGCTCATGGCAGGCTTTTTTAATAAAAAAAAACGTACCATTTTCCGACGCGCACACACATTTCAAGTAAAAACCCTTGGCCCGTACTTCTTTGTTTCCGATAACTTGACAAAGAAAAAGTGCAAAAATTTATATAAGTTGGCATTTTGTATGCATGGATGAGACCTGATTTATTAAAAAAGCTCGACTTGTTAGCGAAAATGCTGAAAAGAGTTTGAAGAAAAAAGTGAGAAAGGTTATGAATGCCGTATGTTGCGCCTGCGCAAGAAAGCAGTCGTTGTGAATGGAAACCGAAACGAAGGACAGCTGAACAGAAAACATTGTATATTTTCCCTGTGTATCTATAATTGTAAATACCAAGCCTAAATATAATTGTCCCCAAATTAAAAATAATTTAATTCGCTTTTTAATTTGTTTTTATATCGCACATTGATCTTTGCCTTACTCTAACACAAAATTAAAAAAAGGATTTGTAGGTACCACCCCCTCTACTCCAGGAAGCGTGAGCTTAAATATTTTAGATTTTTCCAGGCTTGGCCCCACCAAAACCTCAAAGCTGCATTTTTGTCCTCATGTCTCGTTTTACATAGCAAAGAGGAAACGGGAGGCAGTTAGGGGTTTTTCTTTTGAAGCGACATTTTGTGCGGAGAAAAAGAAGACGAGGCGAAGCGAAGGAAGAGAGTGAGTCGAGAGTCTCTAACGTAAATGAAAGGCAGATGAATGACCCACAAGAAACTGGAAACTTGTGGAGGTCTTCCTTCTCCTGTAAAACTTTTTAACGACCAACGACAGCGACCTTCCTGTATTATATAGAGTGAGAGACGAGCAAAGAGGGGAAAAGAGGGGCCCGCCTTTTTGCGTCCCTTTCTTCCAGTCAATTATTCCTTCAACCTTCCTTGCCACCTATTTATCCGTCTTTAACCTCCCTTACCTGTCAATCAAACTAAAGGTTCGCTCATGGTATACATGACAACCCTTTTCCCCTTTCTTCTTATTCTCAATATCCCAAGATTTCATCATTTCACCAGTCTTTTTCCTCTTCCTTCCCTCCCTCTTTCTCTTCTCTTCGATTTTGATGTATTTTGAATTGTGTTCATTTAACTTTACTACCAGCGTTCTTGGTTTTCTCCCTTTTTCAGTTTTAGAAAAAAATAGAACGTAGTTTTAGAATTTCGTTTACAAGTTGGTATTAAAAAAGCGTTAGAATAGGGAAATCACTATCGGCGAGAATCTCTGCCGTTGCAGGGGTTATATTTGGTTTAATTCTCTCACGCCACCCTGCGGGGAGGTTTGAGGCATGGGAGCTTTTCATAAGGTTGAGTCCTTTTACCCTCCCATCCCCCTTCTGGTCCCTCCGGATGACATATGGTTCCCGTAGTAAATGGGAAGGCTAGGGCACACTTCCGGTGGTTTTTAAAACTCCCTCTTACAACCCTACAACCGGATGTGAACCACTTGGGGATCGAGATTTTCTATCGTCTGTTCATCTCGGTTCTTAAAACCTAAGCCAATCTTTTCTGATTTACCGTTTTCAGTCGACCTCTTTCATGAGTATAAACGCCATACCCTACGCTGTTTGGCTCATTGATCCGTTTTTAATCCAACTCACCCATTGTAATTTGGAAACGGTTCTTAAAACATTCTGAAATTCAGCTCAAATGTAGGGAAAGAAGCTTAAAAAGAAATCTCAAGAATCTTGGCCATTTCTCCTTCATTTGAGGATTTTAGCGGGTTCCACTGGCTGCACTGGTGCAATAGTTTTGGCACTCAGTGCGTGTATACGGTGTGCAAGCATATACATGTTTGATACACCGAGTGTCAAAAATATTGCACCAGTGCAGTCAGCGGAACGCTGTTTTATAGCGTATTCCACTGACTGCACTGGTGCAATATGTGTTGCACTCAGTTTATCCAACATGTACTGTACAGTACGCTTATCACTGTATACACACACTGAGTGCCAGCGATATCGCACCAGTGCAGACAGTGGAACACGGTACTATAGTGCATTCCACTGACCGCATTGGTGCAGTTTTTTGCACTCAGTTTGTCAGAACGTATGCGTTTATACTATGTACACACACTGAGTGCCAAAAATATTGCACCAGAGCAGGAACGCGGTACTAGTCTTAGTTTAAAACGTGGAAGTTTGGTTAAAACAATTTTTCAACGGACGTTTTACGACATTTTTAGCATTTTTTATATACTTGAGAGTCAAGACAGAAGTAAAAAATATGGTTTAGTGGGAAGAGAACGGGGATGAAATGTGTTGGGTTGAAGGTGGGTGGACTGGGAGTATGAGTTATTTATAATCAAGGCAAACAGCATTGAGAGAGAGCGAAGAAAAGAGAAGAGCGAGAGAGAAGCGTTCGTTCTGGGTTTTCACCGTGACCAGCATTGAAAACAAGCCAGTGAACTTCTTAAGAGCAGGAGGGGAGGCGAAAAAAGCCAGGCAGGGCCAACGCCAAAAAGCTCTCCTCAACGGAAAAAGCATCCCGTCGTCGTCAGCATGAATGGAGAGCACTGTGCATCCAAACGCACACAGTGTATACGCACACATCTATATGCAACATGTGGCCGGTTTTCCAAAAACTTAGCCGACCCGAATTCCCCCAACGCGTTGCTTGTTAAAAGGGGAAAAAAGAGTCAAGCGAGAAAACGACACACCCTTACGCCCCCGAGAGGAAAAAACAACACCATCTTTGACAAGATTGGATATCCAAATATGTGGTAATTATCTTGCCTTTGACTCTCCTTTCACACATTAAAACTTTAACATTATTAATCGCCCTCCATTTTTTTCTCTTAGAAAAATATCGAAAAAATTATCAAAGAGGCCGAACACATTCACCAGATGGATACCAGTTGTGAGTAGGGGGTTATATGCGCGAAAATTGAGTAGCGGATGTGGGGTTAAACTATGGAAATCGGGTTGTGCTGCAAATGAAGAGGGGGGTCTTCCATCCCTCGAAAATTCAACTGAAAAAGGAGTGAATATACCGTACAGTGCCAAGACACCGGGAAAGGAAGTCATTCTTCCCTTTTTACCCGTTTTTACCTTTCAACGGTGTAAGAAGTAAGAAGGCTACCCAACCCCCTTCCTCTTTTTCTAATGCTTGCTTTTCAAGTACGCGCATCCGGCCGCGTACTGCGATGTACGGTAC
This sequence comes from Lepidurus arcticus, assembly GCA_003724045.1. Taxonomy (NCBI): domain Eukaryota; kingdom Metazoa; phylum Arthropoda; class Branchiopoda; order Notostraca; family Triopsidae; genus Lepidurus; species Lepidurus arcticus. The sequence goes on from RJJA01000091.1 coordinate 70,106, forward strand.
GTGCACAAGCCCCCAAAAGCGTGGGAAAAAAATCAAACTAATTTTATTTTTAATTCATTTCTTTAACCTTTAGGCCTTCACATATTTAGAAATTTCGGGGCTTGGAAACTGCCAAAAAGGGGGGTTTTGGGCAAAATTTTGCAAGCAAATTAGTGCAAAAATTTATTTTTGTAGAAGCCAAATTTTCCCAATTGCATGTGACGAGGCCATTCATGGTTTTAAGTCATCTTGTCCTGCTTTTCTTTCACTTTTAACCTACTTTTCTCACTTGTAAGCGTTTTTAAGCATTTCTCATGCCAACACCCCTTAGCTTGTTCTCATGTCACACACGTATGAACCATCCTCCCGAAAAAATGTCCCCCATTTTTTTTAAATACCGGTTCTGGTTTGGGGTTTAGTCTTCTTACTCGTCCCCTTTTGAAATGCTGGGGTGTCTTGTTTACGTATGCTACTCAATGCCTTTTTGCAACTTTTTTAATATTTTTACTTGGCTGGGTCTCTTTAATTTTAAAAACAACGTATTGCTGAACAAACGAAAAAAAAAGAGTCCAAAAAAACTGGACAAGACAAGACTGCGCCACGTGGATGCCATCCAAGGTATAATCGTCGTCCCCGAGTGAAATAGTCTTGTTTTTATAACTCAATGTCCTTTCCATTTTGTCCTCTTCTTTTTTACTTTTCGCACAGATTCCGAGTCGAAAAAAGGACCCCAACAGCCAGGCCCGTACCCAGGCTTCGTTCACTGGCTTCACTGCAAAGTTGCTCCACCTCTCCCCAGCTGGAAAACGAATTCATATCTTCAACATGACTTCAACAAGGGACCCATTTACCAAGGTATGCTAATGGATCCGTGCATTGAAAAACAAATAATCCCAACTGTAACAGTTGTATAACAATTCAAGAATGTCCTTATCTTACTGAAAGATTTTTTTTCCAAATTAAGTTGAAAAAAGAATCCATTGCATTAATGAAAGGGATGTTTCAAATTTTTGTTAAAATTACATGCTATAATAAACCCAATTTATTAATGGTGCTCATTAAAGGCATTTTGAATAAATATAGAATTAAAAGAAACATTTTATTTTCAACTTTTAGATGTTTGGAAGGGAACTGTGGGATACGCACGAAATCGTCCTTGCAAAAGGAACTCGGACTGGATTCGATTTCAAGGCCGGTACAAAGTCCCAACCAAACGAGGGAAGGAAGGTATATCAGCATCAAGTTTGCTGCAGGAGCGAAGGAAATGGTAAGGTTGGCTTGCTTCATTCAGTCGTTCATTCATGTGGTTCCTAAAAGTCTCGAATGGGTTACAAGAAAAGAAATAGTTCTCTCTCTCTCCCTTGGGTCTCATGGGAAACTTATACAGCCAGGAGAGAAAGTTCTTGAAGGAAGAAGGGGGAGAAGGAGGTTGCGGTGGGAGGGTATTCGAATGAATGCATATATCAAAACTTGATTTATCCCATACGAGTTATTAGAACTTTCAGGGGAAGGAGCACAGACACCTGCAAAGGAGCTTTTGAGTGCTTTTCGTTGATGCCTATCTATTTTGCGAGCCAAAAAAAGTCGTTTTCTATGAAACTGTTACCCAACATGGTTGCTTTTTCGTTTCCCTTCGTTCTGCTCCTGTTAACGCCTGCGAAGAAAACTTGGCAATCCTTAAAAGCCACCGGAATTGGAAACTTGTCTCTGGGGGGGGGGACAACAGGAAATTGGTCTCCTTTTAGTTTTCTAGCGGGGTTTTTCGCGCTCTACTACCCAAATTGTACCTTTTTGCTCCCAAGATTCAACATTTTCCCATTAGATTTAATCCCCCACAAATATTGGTCTTGGTTTCTCGGTTCGCTTCGCTGCGGTTCTGTTGTGAGACTGTTTCCTTTTCCACTCCTGTTCTCCTGTTTTTCTCAATGAGGCTTTCGGAATTCATTCATAGTCACGGTCCGGGAGCAATTAGCAAGTTCCGTAACGCGATTGCGTATGCATGCAGGACGGGTTACGAATGCAAGCGTGTTAGTAGTGCTTCAGACTACACACATAGACACACACACACACACACGCATACCCACATCCCACACGCAGAGTTCAGAGAGCCCCCATATGAGCTCTATTCTTAGCAGAGACCTAATAGCCTCATGCCTCATGTTATGCAAATCTAGAAAATACTAGAAAATAGACGGCCTTCTAACTATAAAAAAAACTCATTCAGAAATTTTCTCAGCTGCCCCCTTTTCCGACGGAATAGAAAATCAGAAATAAATGGCCGAACATAAAAACGTAATAAAATGACCTTACATTTAAAAAAACGTAAAAAGCTTAAAATAACCTTAAATAAATGTTATTTAAGATTTCATTTACATAGTTATAGACTTAATAAAATCATTGTTTTATTTTTTTAAATTTATGAAACGAACCACAATTTTAACTTGGACTTGTTAACATTTTAATTTGTGCGAAAAAAACGTAATTTGGAGGTAATCCATTTTTGGAAATATGACAAATTACAAAACAAATTGCAAGCGGTGTTACCGATTTAGTCATTGAAGCGAACGTTCTGATACGCGATTAGTAAAATATAAAACTTTTGACCATGTCGTCCAACCCTCCATTACTGTTTTAAGGATGAGTACCTTGTTTCGACCTTGTTTCGGACAATTAAGGCTCCTGTATACCTTAGCTTATTGATGCGAAACAGTCGCAGATGGCACTGATGTTTGTTATTCTTTTGTTAGCAGCTAGGGTATAACCAAAGGACATATTTTTGGGCATCATATTTCCCATATTTGCAAACTTTCTTTGCAAATTGCTAATTTATTGCCCATTCACAAAAAACGTGCATTGGTTGTGCACTACCTGTTAGCAAGCTCAAGATTACTGTCATGTATTGGTTTTAAGGAAAAGTTGTTCCGAAATTTCCCATGCTAGCCGCCTATACCGAGCTAGGTACACGGGCCTTAACATTTCAATTTGTACGTGAAAAACGTAGTTTGGAGGCTTTTCAATTTGGAGATTTTTGGAAATGTCAAAATTACACAAAAATTGTAAACGGCGTTAACGCTTTTGTAATTGAAGCGAACGTTTACAGATGTGTTGCTATTACAAGACTGTTTACCATGTCATCCAACACTCAATTGCTATATATCGTATCACGTATACATTGTTTTGGACAATTGTCGACTTGACTGACGATCTTTTCGAATCTTAATTGGTCAAAAGAAAGAAGCTGCCCAGCCCAAGCGTTGAAAATCAAAGCAACATCACTTCCTTTGCTTTTTTGCGCAGGAATTGTGCTGGATTGCATTCTATTGAACCCGAGGTCTCATTTAGCGTAACACGTGGAGCAATGTTCGCTTCTTGGTAGAATCCGTAATCCAAATCGTGTTCTGAAATGATTCACAAAGACCTCACCCAAGCCAAGTCCCACGCTATTGTTTGCATAGATGTTTTTTTAAGTATATTTTTTCCATTTGCCAATGCTAGGAGAGAAATAATAAAACAGAGACAAAGAAGAGAATATCAATCTTCCAATTAAATGTTTGAACGTGTTGGCGTGTTGGACAAGGCAGCTTCCTTCCTTTGACCCGTCCAATTTCGGAAAGCATCGTTTTATGAGTTTCAATTCTTTCCGTCCTGGGTGACCCTCTACAAACTGTGTTCGCAGAGACACAGGCAGAGGGTGAAAAAGCATTGTTTCTAAAAAGCTCATCCTAACGAAGTTTGGGATCTTTCTGTCTCTCTCTTCGACTGGCAGCTGTCTATATATGCAAGCAACCAAGCGTAAGCAAAAGTTGTGATGCCGGACGCTGATAATCAGCCCTTTTCCGGCAGAGAAGCTCTAAAACTCAGTCCAGTCCCAAGTCGAGGAAGAGAGAGGGGGGGGGGGGGCTCTGCCCGCTTTATTTGCCACAGACTTTGAAGAGAACTAGCAAAGGCGCCTTCCTCATCACATCACACTATAGAGATATACCGTCCTATTCGTCCGTTTCAAACCCTTTTTTATATTTTCCTCTTTCATTTTTCATCAAATTCGTTGAAAAAACTTCAAAATCAGGCGCCTCCCAATTCTTAGTTTCTAATCCTTTCTATTTCACTCCCGCATATTACTGTTAACTTTAATTACTTTATTGTAATTTTACCGTATTTTTAACTTTTCTGTCATTGCTAAATTAATAAATGCTTATAATTATCAATAGCGTTATTGCTTTTAATAAATATTATATTTATTAATAAATAATTCAATTGATTAAATGTGTAATTTAACACATAATAAATGTAATTTAATGTACCAACAAATAGCGATTAGATAAAGGAATCAAAGCATTTGCACTTTTACGTCCTTTTTTTAGGCGTTAAATTACCAAAGTATTGAGTTGTAAGACCATTCGAATACTTGTTTATCGTAAAATTTACCAATTTCTGTAATAAACTACCTCCCAACTCCGCACATACATTGTACGATCCCAAGTCCCTAATTGCAATTTTACCATATTTTATTGCCATAAAAACCACCACGATGTTTATTTGTAAAATTACGAAGAATTTTATGGCACCAATACACTGCCATAAATTTCCCACTACTTTCGTGCCAATTTGAGGCACATATTTTAAGCGTATATGGGGGCCCTAAAAAAACACAAATAAATTTAAACGAATAATTTTTGGTGGGGTATTCCAAGGTATTCGACTCTTTTTGACTCCCGCTTTTTAGGTCCGATATAGCAATGCTTTTAAGCCAGCCAGACGAATCTAAACGCCCCGAAAAGAACCCAAGCCAGCCACGGTATAGATGGAGCATACGGTATAGATGTGTGTGCAGTGCGAAGCCCAGCATCTACGGGATTGAGGTGAAATATAAGAGAGAATGGGGAAGGGAGCGGAATCACACTCGGGCCTGAGGCCCGGCGCGTGCTGCATACAAAAACAGGAGGCGCCATAATGCAAACCCAGGGACTTTTTATACTTCTGCTTCCATCTTTGCCATCCCCAATCCCTCAACGAAAACGAACCAACCCAAAAGCCAGAGGCCAAAAAGCTCCTTTACTTGCAAAGGATGCTGATGCTTGGCAAGTCTGGCGTAGAAGCAGAGAGCGTATGTACGATGTGGAGAGAGAGAGAGAAAATTGGGAGAAGGATGTGAGATCACGATGGGTGCTCAGGTAGTTGCATACAAACTTCCCCCTACAAACGAGCTAAAACCAAAAGATAAAATAAACACACGGAGCAGGTCTTTTTCTTTTCTAGAAAAGGTCGTCAACTCCGATTCATTCTCCATTAAGAAAACCGAAATTTAAAAAGAATTTTTATCAGATTAAAAATGTTAAAAAGCGCCAAATCTGGAAAAAGGTGACAAATCATCTCGTGTTACGCAGTCCTAACGATGAGCCGTAGAACAGAACGATTAACTGAAGGGAGCAAAAGGGGGTGGTGGTGGTCACGGAATAACAGTCCCAAATAATAATAATAAAAAAAAGTTTAAAAAACCCAACCCAAGAGTCCTCAATGTAAAAGAGCTGAGCTGAGCAGTTTGGCACCCAGCCCATAAATAAGCTAGCGTACATCTACATAAAGCCCTTATAACTAAAAACCCCAAGCAAAAAAAAAAAGACAACAATCACTATGTTGTTGTCTTGCCAACTATACAACAGGTGAGGCAAAAGGTGTAAAAAGGCAAAGCAATAACAGAGAAGGACGAAGGTAGAATAAGAAGTGGACACGGACTTTTTAAGAAGTGAGGAGGGGGAGAGGTGGGTGGGTGGGAGGGTTGATCAAAGCCCGAGAAAAACTTCTCTTCAGCGTCTTTTTTTTTCTTGGCCCCCAGTATTAGCGTGGCACTTGCTTTTAGGAAGATTTTCTGGAACGCGAAATTACGGGCTTGGGAATGGTTCAATTAAGACGGTAATGAGCTCATTGGATGTCTAATCGTGTGCTCTAGGAGGTGAACCGTTTCCATGCTCCGATGGCAGGCGAAAAAGGGGAGAAAAGGGTGCCAGTGATCTCAGGTGTGCGTTTTTTGGCTTTTTCCCGGTATCACTATATATGAGTCTGCACTGCACACACAGCACAGGTTGGTGGGACGGGACGGCGGGTTTGGTTTCTTTTTTTTGTTATTGTAAATCTCTCTTTCCTATACCTTCTCCTTCTCGTCTCTCTCTCTCATCAGTCACTCACAAGGGTGTGTTTCGTATGCTAGGCGCCGTCCTGTCCGTGTCCCGTATCCTCCTTTTTCCCAAGCACAGAGAAGCCCAGGCCATCAACCACCACGCAGCACACACATTACAGCCATCACCATCACTACACAATACAAGCAGTCTCAGCCTCGCAGGGAATTAGAATTAAGCAAGCACAAAGCCCCAGCCAAGATTTTTTTAAATAAATATTTTTTAAAAAAAGCTTCCATTCTCGTCTCACACACGTATATACACATATTTATATATACACACTCGCTAAGAAAAGGAGATTTGATCCCAACCCGGACCTTCCTAATTTTTTTTAGGAATTTTTTGTACCAAACTTTTTTTCATATTTTTTCCAGTTTGCTGGACTAGCCTATTAAAACCCTCTGATGGGATCATTTAAGCTTTTCCGGCGTAAAACGCGGAAATTCATTCTTGGAACGCTTATTGGTATTTAATGTAAATTGTTATTTTATTTTCGTTCGTAGTTTTTGTTTTTTTGTTATTTTAAAGGAAACGGATTACTCATTAAGGGTTTGCTTAATTGAGGGCGTACTACGCAACTGTCGTTAAGGTTAAATTAGGGTCATTTTACATCTCTTCGCTAATTAAACAGGAATTATTTATTTATTAAGTTTTATTATTTACGAATAAACGGGAATTATTTGGGAAACGATTCTTTTATATACGTGTTTCTAAAGGAAGTGGATGATTATCCAGTAAGGGGTCACTAAGTACAGATCACTTACGCTTTTTAAATCAATAAACAGCTAATTATTTTTAAATTATCACGTTTTTTTATTAGCTTAATTTTAATTTTAGAGAATTAATTAATTTGACAGAATTCGGTGTTCATTCAAGGGCGATTTTAGGCCGAAATGCCCTCACTCTCGCTTAAAAACAACGCGGGCAAGTCAGCAGGTGTGATCTGTATTTTTTTTAGTATTATTTTAAAAAGGTGGCGGAAAGACTCCAGTAAAGGGTACTTATTGCACACCTGTTGTCCGGGCTTTAAAAAAATGGGCTTATGGGGAAGTTGCTCGGATGGGACAGCAACACATCCATGTTTTCCTTTTTTTTTTTTCTTTTTTAACACATGCACACATCCATTCGAAATGAGATGCCCAATTTGGGAGGGTGCACACTCACATACACATAAAGCCCACTCTTTTCCTCTTTCCCCCGAGTGGAAAAATGAAAAATCCTTTGCCAAAGTCCCCGTGCTTTTAAACCAGCACTAAGTTCCCCTTTTGCAGAGAGTTCGGTCTGCTGTTCTACATGTGTGAATGTATAAGTGTGTGTACCGTGTGTATATGTGTGTGTATCTTGTGCTGCAGGTGTTATGGAGAGGAATATTAAGTGTCACATTAGTATGGAAGGCAGGCTTTTCCAGTGGCATTCTTGCGAGTCTTTGGCTTTTTTCTTCCAGGAGCTTTTTTGGCTTTTGCTTGTGGGGTATGTAAGGGAGAAGAAGCCAGCAAAAAGCAACTCAACTGGGAGAGAGAACTAGAGAGAAACACTTTTCGGGAAGGGGGACATTCAGTTTAAAAAAAAAAAAAAATCCCGTTTTTCATTGAACTTCTCCCGGCCCCCTTTACTTGGCATTGGCCTGGCGCCCTGTGCCACCTTGGCAAAAGGTTTCTCGGAGAAGGTGCTACGCAATATTAAGTGGCGCCCGCAAAAGGGAGTCTATAAGCAAGAGAGGAAAGCAAGCCAAAGAGGTACGGAAAACAGAGAGAGATGAAGAGCGAAAGAGGAGATAAAATAGAGAAAGAGAGAGCACCCATTGCAAGGTATATAGGCATCAACAATTTCGAGAATTGGATGCTGGAGCAAGCGGAGGCAAGCAACACTCAAACTTGTTGCTCGCTCGAAAAGCGCACTTTTTCTCTGTTACACCCATTCTAATGTTATAACGCCGGTCCAAATCTCGAATGGAGCTTTGCGAACGAAACGCATCCAAAGAGGAACTAGAGGAATATACAGCGACAGGGAGAAAAGTTATTTTGTAAGTTTTTTTGTCTTGACTGGTAGATTTTCAACTATGATATGCTAATATTTTCGTGTAATCACAGGCGTCGACACAATCCAGTTTTCTAAGTAACGTTCAACACCATCGTCGTCGTTCACAATTTTATTCTTTTTTATTTATCAGGCAAATTAGCATACGGGATATTTGTCAACCTGCAACCTGCCTTGGAATCACCCCCACACCCTGTACACTCTTTACCAAACCCTTGAAGTAGTACATTTAGCATTCCCTAACCGAACATTCATAAAAATAAGAACACAAACCCTAAAAACCACCCCACACCCTTTACATACTTTATAAGTCTTTATAACCCTTAAAAGTATTACATTTAGCGTGTCCGTAAATAAGAATTCATAGAAATAATACAAGAATCAAAACTCTCCAATTTTCTTACAGTTATATGCACTTATAGAACTATAAGAGCATATATATGCTCTATGTTCCACTGGCTGCACTGGTGCAATGTTTTTGGCACTCAGTATGTGTATACAGGACGTATTTACATGTTTGACACACTGAGTGCCAAAAATATGGCACCAACGCAGCCAGTGGAACGCGCTATTGCACATAAAAAAAACTCAAACTCCAGACATAAGCGAATGATAAGAAATGAAACGGGCGAGTCGACCAATTAAATTAATACATTCATCAAAGAAGTTTTCAAAAGATGACTTCAGCTTTCCTGGTCCGAAAAGACACCTAAAAAAATCGGAAATTTACGAGGAGGGAAAACTTCTTGCGTTCAACGTCCATTTCACATTGGCTTGGGGGGAGGGCGAAGGGGGGTTTGGGGGGCATAGAGAGCGAGAGAGAGATAAGAGAAATCCTTCTCTCAGCTTCTCTCTCTTGCTTGGCCAGCATGTATGCGCACACACATACACATTTATATATACACAGCCTTGGCTCAAAGGTGAGTTGCCTCCGGCAAGGCAAAAGACCTAGCAGCTTATTTGCATAACCTGACGAATACACAGCTTAGAGCACCGGGAGACCCAGAAGGGACTCGACAGACCTGTGCAACACACATCTAAACCACACACTTTTTGAAGAATCCATTTTTTGCTTTCTTTTGACTAAAAAAGAGGCCTAACAGGCTCTATATGACCCCCTTTTTGATTTTTTCCCCATTTTTTAAGGTTGGATTTTTAACCGTACCTAACGACATCCTTGTACGATCCTTGTATCCGTCGTATCCATCCTAAAATCCGGAACGCCGAGTTGAAGCCACGCAAGTTGAGGGTGTTTTAATCCCATTTTTTGTCTTCTTTTTTTAATTCTCACACTAAACTCCCGCCAAAACACAAAAGAGAGAAGCGAGAGAGAGGAAAAAGGAGAAAAAAATAGACGAAGTCGTCTTTTAGACAAACCGAGTTGGCGCCGAGATGGCGTATATACATACGGCTAGTGTCTAAGCGAGGCCTTATACCTATAAACTCTTAGCCGGGGACGGAACGGAAAGAAACAGGGAAAAAAATCAGATTGAAAAAGAATAAGCAGGAAAAAAGGCTCTTTAAACAAACTATTTTAATTAAGTTATTTTCACTAGCTAGGGTTCTAATTAAACGTTGGCTCCTGAACTACTTGTGACAGTAAGCTGCCGTTTGACCACTTATTTTTCATGTAAACGGCCTATAGGACACTTTCCATAATACTTAGATATTCTAAATATTAATACTGAAATGTTATTTTTTGAAAGGCTCTAACTTGGATCTTATTCTAAAAATACGGCATACTTAAATATCCTAAACGTTCACTTAAACAGTTGTATATTATAACCATCTTAACTATTTAAATGACTTATTATTCATCGATAATTTTCCTCCGAGTTCTTTGAGAAGAACTAAATTCTGTATCTCTATATTCTGTACATTTTCCTACATTTCCTCATTTTGTATACAAACTAACCATCCCCCAGAGAAAAAAAGATTGGGTCAAGGCTCGAGTTGTACAGGTTATAAGGTCGTTGAGTGTTGAAATTGGCTCTTTCCTCACAGGTGACACGAATGTTTTTTGGTTAAACACTTTTTCCAGGGCAAAGATTGATCAAATTTACAAGAAAAAAGGCCGGAAAAAAGGAGGCAAAAAAGTCGAACAGCACCCAAATGAAAGGAAGGAGAGACCGAAATCTAGTCTAGAGGATATATAGGTCCAGAAACGTGGTAAAGGAGAAAAAGGCGAACAGGAGGCAGCAGGTAAGCACCTGTTTCCTCTATCATCATGGTCGACTCTTTTTTCTTCTTTTTACTTTGGGTTGGGTTACCCAAGGTATATAGATGCACTATTGTAAGGATAAGGATGAGGTGCGGGGATGAGCCCTACATTAAATGTATGTGGCATGGGGCTCTCTTTCACCGGGTGCTGCTGGATATGCGCGTATATATACTTTGGACACCAAAGTTCCCAACCTGGAAGACTTTCTTCAACCTTTTCCCTTCCTTCCTTTAAAAGTTAACAGAGAGACTGAGAGAGAAAAAGAACCAGTAACCCTTCTCTCTCTCTCTCTTTTCTCTCCTAAGTAAAAAGGCCGTGTCGTGTATAAAAAGGGTGCATATCTAGCCCACTATATAGCATCTTGGTCACGGCTTCGCGGCTTTAGAAAAACCTTCTTTTTCCACGTCTCTTCTTCGCGACGCAGAAAATCATGGAATAGAATAGCTTGGGCAAAAGGTGAGTAAGACCAGGAGCTATTGCACCTGGGGGTTGGCTCTGGCTGGCTTGCTGCTCCTGCTGTTGTCTCTCACAAGCTGGGGCTTTTCATGCCCAGAACATAACATTCCCCCTCAAAGAAATATTCGTTCGAAAAAGGGACCAGGATTCAGGTGAACAAAGCTTCTGTTTCTTTTCTTAGAGCGTTTTCAACTGGGAACCCTGGTGCAGCAGTTTTGGCACGGAATCCCACAAAATTGAGTGTTGCAACAGTGAATTTGTGGCATTCAGGGCAAAAAGTGCTGCACCCAGGGTTCCCAGTTGAAAACGCTATTAGGGGGTTAAACTAAACCCGAGTGCAATAAAAGTAAACGCAAATCAACCTAAACTAGAATAAACTATAAAATAACCAAAGAAAACCCTTTCCAACGGAAAAAAAACGGAAAACTTTTGTTTGGGCTAATTCATGTTGGAATTATATTGCAGCTCCAACACCGCAATTTGAATTTCCCGCCTTTTAAATTCAGTTTGAATTCAATTTCATTGTGAATTTAATCCATCCTTTTTATTTAATCCAAATTAATAGTCTCTCGATTTGATTTTTTCTTATCCGTTCGTGTTAAACGGTGCTGGAGTTCTGTATTTTTTCTTTAAAAAAAGTGGGCTGCTTTACCCTCCCGCTTCCAGGTAAAGTAAGACAGCCTTGAAGAAGGCGGAGTTCTCACCTGCGATGCGCTCTTTCCCCAATTTCCCGTTATAGAAAACTACTTCCAACGGTGCTCTAACGATTCATGTCTGTTTTTCTTGCTTCCTCATTTTTTAGCTCCGCACCCATGTTAAATATATATATAGAGAGAGAGATACCTATGCATATATTTTTTATCGCGTTTCTCCATTCGCTTCTTTTGAGGTTGGAGGACAAGGTCGCCTAATGGGTTCTATAGCTATTTCATTCTCTAACACTGTGCTGGCTATGCTATTAAGCAGTTTGGGGAAGCGTGATAGATTCGCGTTAGAAGAATTGGAATGTCTATAGAAAACAGGAAGGAAGGTCAAGCATTTTTTGTATTTTATTTTTTGTTCTAGTCTCATTTCCCAGAGACACAGAAAACGTCCGTTGTCCTTTGGTATTTGCAGTTGCAGTGGTTCTGGGGCAAGGAGAAACGACTCACAACCCCAAAAGCGAGAAGGAAAACGAAGATGATGCGCCCGTCACATCAACAAAGGATTTGGTGGAACGGCAAACCTTTTAAGTGCCAAGAGACTCGTAACCAAATCCAACCTGAAAAAATAAAATTTCCTTGTTTGGTTTTATGATGCTCGATTCTCACTGGATAGCTTTGATAAAGCTAAAAGAAGGACCAATAAATATGAGAAGAACAGTTATACTCCACTCTTGTCAGTTCAAATTCATCTCTAGAGCAATACAATGCACTTAAGCAAATAGAACCAATATTAGATCGTCATCAAGGAAACTTGAATTATTATTTTTTGCTGCTGGCATCGTTTACGAGCCTTTTCTAGCTAACCAGTGTGCCATTGCATATAATTCCCATTGATGTACGCCTTAATTTGTAGATTACTAATTTGTCAGGCAATGCAGTTAAGGTTGGGTGACTTTATTTGTTACCTATTAGTATAGACTGGACCAATTAGACCAATATAGATTAGTATAGATTGGACCAATAGAATTTCGAATTTAAAAAGTCTCTGCTCATTGGTTAAGCGCCATCGAGATTTGAAAATGATTAGGCCGTATTAAAAACCATACGTCACAACTCACAAGGACTCTGGACTGAACCCCGACAGAAGGACGCCTAACCTAACCTGGCCTAACCTAACCTAATCTTCTGATTTGTACAAGGATTTTTGTACAGGATTTTGTGTATATAGTAGGATTAACGTAGCCTAAATATCTAAGAAATTTCCTAAGTTTCCAAGAAAAAAAAACGACAAAAAGACTGGAGTTCGTGTTGGGCTTAAGCCGGAAACAGGCAAAAGGCAAAACAGGCGTGAGAAAAGCAGCTTTATAAAGGGGGTTTAAAACTGCGGATGCTCGAGTGAGTGAGTGAAGATGCTTTGCTGCTGTTCAGAAAGGTCGGTTTTCGTTTGGGTGTGCAGTGCCAAGTGCCACAATTCGGTTTACATTGAGACGCAGGAGATGAGACCCGAAAATAGCGCCGCGACGCCACAACTTCCGGAGGAAAAAGGAGAGCAACCTCTTTTTGGGGGGTGCTCCCACCTTCCGTCTCCTTCTCGCCTTTAGCCTGAGCAATAATAACCTTAAAGAACCCATCCACCGTCCAACGGCGCCAAAAACTGTTAACAAAAGTCGGGGGCCGGGCCCAAGGGCGCACACGCATTCAAGATTTTCCTTTTTTTTGTTAAAATAAAACAAAAAGCTACACAAGTTTTCCTTTTCTTAAAAATAAAATAAAAATCTTTCTAACAGCATTAACCAACGTTAAAAACGGTACAGCTACAAATGAGAAAGCCCTCAGGCTAAATTGCTATTTTTCATCGTTATACAATTCCCGTTCTCCGTTTCCAAGAAAAGAAAGGAAGAGAAAAGACATCGGCCGAAGCATTCCAGCCATTTTTTACATGTCTATACCCCCTCCCCCTCCTTTCGCGTTACAGGAGACGGGATGGCCTATATATCATTTCTGACAAGGTCACACCGGATTAAGACTCGGATTCAAACAGATTCTTCGGCCGAGGATGTGGGATGTCCTTATTCCTTATAGCTTTATACACTGTATACTATAACGTTGCTACGTTGAAGATCCTTGGATGTGGGATGCCTTATAGCTTTATATAATGTATAGCCTATACTGTAGAACGTTGGGGATCGAGTTAACGGAGGTAAGATATGGTTTCCAAACAGCTTTGGATTTCCAAACTTCTTTTTTAAGGAAGGGATTTTCAAAAGGAAGTGGAAGAGTCTTCTGAAAAGCTTATAAGCATAAGATTTTGTATATTTTTATTTTTTTTATGGGGAGGAGAGACTTGAAGTAATCCTTACAAAGTTACACTCGTGCAGCCTATTTTAGGTGAGAGGATGCACACAAGGTACATTTGAAAAGGTCAAGGACTTTTGCTTGATCCTTGCAGATACTATAAGGTGCCCAGTTTGGACATATGGGATGTCTTTTCATTTGGTTTCCCAACTGACGTCAATAAACTCCGCCAAAAAGGCGGGAGCGGCATCTTCATTCCTTCTTTTTTTATAGGTTCGAATATATTGGGAAATAATACCAGGTGAGTATATGCTCTTCCCTGACCTTATGCCACTAAGGAATTGTTCCTTTTTTCTTGTAAATTCTTATTTTATTTTGTTTATATACTATAACTGTCTTTTATTTCAGTTTGCTTTGCCAGAGCATCCCTACATTCCGGGTGTATGCCAAGATGCAAGGTAAAGAGACTTCCTTACCCATGTGTGTGGGGGTTCTACGGGATCTAAGCCCAATCAGGACATTACCAGCCAAAATCTCGCGTACACTGACAAATTTACTATTTTAACTGGATTTTTTTAACCTTCAACTAATACCCCTAAAAAATTGTAAAATGGTAATCAAACTGTAAAGTTAAAAATCGAATTTTAGCATTTTATTACCTAGTTGTAAAATTAGAAATGAATTGTTAGGAAACGCGTTACAATTAGGAAATTGTATAGGAATATTTTTTTTTAAAAAATCTGCCTTTTTCTTGGAGTGGTCTCGTGCGACGTTAAATAAAAAAAAACGCACCTTTCCAAAAGACCGCATTTACATCCATGATTTTTTGGGTCGCAAAGTTTAAGGGAAATCTAATGCTACGGGTCATTCCTTTTTTTTCTTTTTTTAGCCCAGAGGCACATCAAATGCGAGCGGTCGGGCTCATCTCGAGTCATAAATGTAATCGTGACGTCATCAATTCATTTCACGAATTTTCTCTCTCACTCGCCTTGTCGTTTGGAGCGCACACAATGGGACGCTCACGTCATGGCAGTCATCCTTTTACAATATAACGAATGGCGAAGTGGTTTTTCGCTCACGGAATTTTTCGAAAGCTGTCGCTGATGACGTGTTCTTCCTCAAAACTTAAAAAAATCCAACTTTTCTTTCTTAATTGCTTCTTTATCTCAGATATTTATTTTAACACACCATGTTTTATAAGACTATTACTACTGTTATTAGAAATTAGGAAATATTATGATTGTTTAAACTTTTATTAGAAAAAATAAGTAAATTTACGAAATACTTAATAACAATAAGAATTAATATTTAATAATAAATAATAATAGTTAAGAAAACTACAAAAACAACTTTTCTATATCATGTGCTTCCTTTTCTCTGACATTTATTTAATATAGCATGGATTTATTTAGTATTATAAGATTATTACTGTTATTAGAAATTAGAAAATAGTGTTATTATTTAAATTAAGAAATAAAATACGAAATAAAGATGTGCCCAAATTGGACGACACTTGCTAAAGTTAACAAGACAGCCTGCCTTCCACTTTTTTTCTTTTTCTTATTTTGTAGTTTGTTAGAGTTAGTTAGAGTTTCGGTTAGCCACGGGATGGTCAGCATGACGAATCGACAGATTTTCTTGGGGGAGTTTGGGGGTTTTTTGGGGAAGCCGCCATTCATTGAGCAAACCATCTGGTGTCTTGCTGGCTGCTTGAAACTTCCGGTCCTCCCTTATACTTCTAGCTTCCCATCTCTGCTCCCCAATCTTTTTCCTTTAACAAAAACGTCAGCCCCCGGAAAACTTATTCGGGAGACGACAACTAACTAACACAACTAGTATAACTACAATGTCCTCTCGCCTTCTCCAAAGGATAATCATCATACCAGCTGGCAGAAATTCCTTGTCGTTTTGGTCCGGTTCCATAGCTAACCCTGTTTTCTGCCACTCTCCTCTCCCCCTTCCTCCTTCCCGCGTAGGAAATAATCTTCATTCTTTCGCCCAGCAGAGAGAGAGCGAGAGAGGCCAAAAAAAAAAAGAAAAAGTAGAGAAAAAGTTCGCACCTAAGGACCCTTTCCCCCAATCCATTCAATCGTCCTTCCCAACCGAAGAGGAACTCATAAACCTGCCAGATTTCGCCATGAACCCCCTAAATTGTGACAAATCGACCCCTAACCATGTACAAAGTTCGCACTATTTTACCCCAAAAGCTCTCTTCCCTCTTTTCCCTTTTTAAAAGAGTGTGAATAGGTTTTGATCTATCACCTTTGGGCTAATGTTTCGATATCAGCTTTTGTAGCGGCTAATAAAAATGGCACTGGACCGTGCCAATTTTATAATTATGACTTCCCAGAGATCCCCCCTCTTTTCGCTTTCCGGTGCAACGGTTAAAAAATGCTTTTCGGGCCTTTTGTTCTCCCCAATGCCTTCTAGGTAATGACCGCTGTGCGCACCTTTTGGCTTTAAAAGAAGGACCTACAGCTTCCTGTTACTGCACTCCCCTTGCTGTGGAATTCTGCCTCGTTTCGCATCTGTCGTCCCGCTTTGATTTCACAAAGATTCTCTTCTAACTCGCAATGCAAATGAGTTTCAAGTTACAGTCTGTAAGTCGATTCAAGTCAATTCAAGTAAATCCATGAATAAAGTGATAACATCGCTTAAATGGTAACTTAGTTTGGCAATGGACGTAGTTCGCGAATTAAAATATAGCACAAA
The DNA here is from genome assembly GCA_003724045.1 of Lepidurus arcticus. NCBI lineage: Eukaryota > Metazoa > Arthropoda > Branchiopoda > Notostraca > Triopsidae > Lepidurus > Lepidurus arcticus. Next base: position 86,623 of record RJJA01000091.1, read on the forward strand.
TTAATTCAATTAGAAACTGAAATAAAGTACACCAAATTCCATTTTTTGCCACAATCAACTTAGAGCTGACCAAGTCATAATTCAAGTTAGCTCGGAGTGGAATGGAAAGAGTTAATGTTCAACGAAACATGACATAAGAACTCGAGATTAGACTGGAACTTAGCAAGACTTCAAGACCAAATCTTCAAAAAAACTCGAATAATGCAGGGGATTTCGGTCACGCATGTTAATTTTTTGCCATTTCGTCAATGGCTTTTTTCAGACTTTTAAGGAGAAAACCAAAGAATCGTTACGTGACGTCCAATAGTACGCTAGACCCAAAATCACGCTGTCGAGCACTGTTTACTGCGGGCTGCTCGCAACGACGTCGCTTTTGACTCTTCACATGAGCGCCCATGCATGACCCCTTCTCGTGAAGATCAGTCAGTCGGGAAACCGCACTTCCGGTCATGTGACTTTTTGGCTCCCCTTTTTACGTGGGCAAAAGGGAAGCACACGGGCTTTTGAAGAACGACACAACTTAGCTCAACCACTCTTCCATACTCAATCCGTCTGGGCTGCTGTCTATACCGTCCTGCATTTACAGGCTTACAGTCCTAGTTAAGCTCTAAAGAAAAAGAAGAAGAAAAAAAGAAAATGCCACCACTTCTCTAATTGTCCCTAACCCTAACCTTTTGTCAGCAAAAGAAACAAGGGACAACAAAACCTTTCGCCAAACATACACTCGGGCGCTCATTTTTGCATAATGTCTTGCGGCACAAAAGGACGCAGAACGTCGTTTTTGTTGCTGCATGAAGCATGAAACGCCTGAACGGATTTCGTCCCCAAAAGAAGGAAAGGATCATTAAAGAAGTTAAAAAGTCTAGACCGCCCCCAAAGAGCCTCTCCCGGAGATGAGCCGGTTTCCGGTGGGTTCCCTTATATTCCTCTTCAGCGTTTTTAAAGGGCAATAGCCACCAAAAGAAAAAAAGAAGAATCTCGTCGTTGAGATTTTGACGGATACTTCATACTTGTAGTATCCATTGTTCTAATAACATACAACTTTATTTCGAATTTGTAAAGATAGCCGTTCATGAGTTATGGGCGTCCAAACTTTCGGGTCTTGACGTCACAGACGTGTCGTGGCGCGCCTTACGAGACGCTTGTTAGCACGGTTACCGTTTGATAGCATCCTTGAAACAGTTCACAAAGCTCTCAGGGGAGATTACATTGGCTCCTACATCGGTGACATTAGAAGGCCACGTGATGATCCTATTTTGAGGGAATTTTCTATCTTTAATGGCTTAATTACTACGTTGCGCATGGTAGACAGAAATCTCTAGTAAACGAGATTTTTAGCTGCGTTTTAAAATACTTTTGGGGGGTTATTTTGTGTGTGGCAATTACCCATTGAGATAGGTTGAGTACCCAGAGGTACGGAATATGAAAAGCGCCATGATGGAAGGAAATATATTAACCCAAAACTAGGTTTTGAGCTAAATTTCTTAAGATATCAAGTTATGTTTTTGCTGGCTATTGCTTTTGAATGCTACAAGTTAAAAGAGGACAGCTTCGCACGTTTTTACTTTCCTGTCTGTACACGTCTGTCTGTCTTGTTCCATGTTCCCCCTTTTTGGGTGTTTTCTTTTGTCTTACGAATAGTATATGCGTGTATTTTTGCAGCCAAAGGAGTGACATGACCATTACAAAAAGGACATTTGGAATGCCGTTATGTTTTGTGGATCAAAGCGTTATTTTCTCTCTGGGCGATTAAGGGGCATAGCTCTTGTCTTTGTGTAATGGGTTACAATGACTATCAGACTTGTTTGTTGCTCAAGGGATTCTAGCTGGGTTATTTGTTGACCGGAAGCCTGCCATTGAGGACAGGAAGTGACGCTGTCGATGAGGCCGAGCAAACGGGCTGGAGAGCTGTGTAGTTATCTATATATGTGTGTGTGCTTGTGTGTCTGTATTATGGCACTTGGCCACACCAATAAGCTTCTGTCGATCCTTACGAGATTATATTACCACGCCAGGCCTTCCCAAAAGAGTGTACAAATTTTTGCTCTTCGAAGATAAATCAGTGTTTTCTAATTCTTGAACACGGTTTCACACCTGCCAGGCCTCATTTCAATTAATTTTTTCCGAATTTTTGGGGATAGAAATTTCTTAGGAAAATTTATCCAAACGATGTTTTTATCATCCTTCAACAATCTCCTTCCCCCAAGAGGCCTGGATAGTCTTGAATATGCTATTCAGATTTTGGAATTGCCATGCAATTCACACGCTCCGATTTGCATACATGTCTTTCTTTTTTTTGGTTTATGTTTTTATTTTTGCCTTTTTCTATTTTGAACTCCAAGTCTAGATATGCAAAGTCCGCCAGGTACAGGGTGTGATTCACTATTTTATGACCGGACAATAACAAGTGGTTTTGTGAGAGCCAGTTTTAGTCACTTGGGGATGCAATGAGAAAGGGCGCGGATAAGGCGAAAAGAGAATATATGCTGAATTCCGGCCGAGACCCAAATTGCTGTCTTGTCTCTTTAGAGCGGAATTTAACGGCACTGTTGGACAGACGCGCTAGTTACTTTGACATGCATTTATTTCCCATTTTCTCTTTTTTGGGGTCTTGGCTTTTGTTGCACTTTTGTTGCAATAAGAAGGTTTAAGTTTTAGCTCAGCTCTTAGTTTGAAAAAGCTCTAGCAAATCCCCACACAAAAATGAATAAACTGAAATAGAAATGGAAATAAAAAGGCTTTGCTGGAGAGCGGCTTCGGAGTTGGCGGAGAGAACTTTCTATCCGTCTAATACTTCTTCATTATGACAATGATACCTCTTATCTGGAAGGATGGCTAATGCTCAAGACTTGTTATGAGAGCTTCTGTTCTGGCTGCAAGCATTTGCAATCGAGATTGCGTTGCGTAACACAATATCCCATTCAATGCCAAATACATCCAGAATCCACCGGTGCTTACAACCCAAAAAGACTCGCTTGGAAGGACAATACAGGCCAAAAAACTCCATCACAAGATATAAAAGAAATTAAGGAAACAGACACATATCCACATAGAATCGCAACTTAATCCGTATTAAAATATTGCTAAAGATTCTTCCTCATTATGCACACGCTTTTTTGGAGGGGGTATTTTCATATTTCCAAGCTCCCATGAGTTTACAAGCTTGATGACGTATTGTACGTTATGTGATTTCCTCGTAAAAAAAATAAGAAAAAAAGAGAAAAAACTTTTTTTTTGTATTTTATGCACACACGCGTATTATACCCTCCTCGCTGGCCGAGCCGTCTCCGTTCGCAGTATGGACCGTGCATGTGTGCCTAGCCCTCGTCTATGCAAATGATTAGGGCTCAGCCACATTCCTGGACGTCACGACCTTGCCATATACGGAAAAGACCATGTTGCAGCAGCCAGCAGCAGCAGCCAAAGACCTAAACCTTTCAAGGGGAAGGAAAAAAAAAACTTGCATGTTGTATACCGGAGTTTCATGGACACCTTACACCTTAGGTCTTTTAAAGCTATATAACACCAAAGTGTGTTCCACCTAACTGATAACACTCCAAATGTTTTACCAAAATTGGAAGCATTGAAAGATCAATCGGAAAGACTGTGGAAAAGGGTACCTATATTCTATTTTTTATTTATTTTTTTCTCCCCCTGCGAATGACACGAATTTGAATACTCGACGTAAAGTTCATGGAAATTCAGTGTTGAACATTCACAATTGTTGTTATTCGATTTATTTTGTAACTTTAGCTTTGAAATTATTTAATTCGTGCGGTAAATATATTCATATTATTGTGTTTGTCCGATTTATCGTGTAGTTTTCATAGTTTCGATTAGTAGTTTCGCTTCATTGTGTAGTGAAATGAGCTTTTCTTCGAATGTTGGTATGGAAATGTGTGTTTTCTGTAAGAAAGAGTGTCAAAGGGGAAATGTATCGGTTTATGTATGAAACTAGGTTGAATATTCCAGGTGGAGAGAGATTTGCTATGACATTTTCATTAGATCGAAGCCCAGCAGGGGCGTGTAGAATCAACAATTTTGACAGGCCAATATATATGTCCCAGGCGGAATTATATATCCAATCCTTCTCAGATATCGCTCTTCTAAGCTTTTGGGAGAGAGCGAGAGAGAGAGAGAGAAAGATCCACAAGAATGAGAATGAGAATGAGGATGAGAAACCTTTGGGCTGCTTCAATAGGAACGTCCTATACCATAACCATACTTAGTTGGGCATTTCCATCAACCACTTGTCCATAACCTGATCGCACCCATGTCTCATTAGCATATAGGTGTCTGCCAGTTTTGCTAGTGCTTGGTGCTGCCTGTCTGGTGTATGCATGTATGTACATGTGTGTGTGTGTGTGCGTTGTGTGTATGCTTTTCTACATCTTCAGCTTCTTTTTCCTTCTTATAACCAAGATTCAACAACCAAGAATTTAAAAAGGCCTTTTTTTGCACCAAGGAATAATTTGAAGAGTCTTTTAGTAGCACAAGATCATTTTTACTTTATTTGTCTTACTTGCAATTCTCAGTTGGTTGTGCTCGTTGCCGTTTTATATAAAAGTGATGGCTTGGAGCACAGCAAAAGTTTGACAAGCCATTGCAAGCCCCAAAGTTTGGAACCTTGGTCGGCCTTGAGGTTCACAAATTTATGGGCCAACCTTGCTGCTTGTTGTTTATATATAAATACATTTATAAATGTACGATACTTTTAATAAACAATTAAATAAACGTACATATGATACGTATACGATACAATAATGCGTACTATACGTACATATAATGCAAATAAATACGTACGGTACATTTCTGCGAGAAGGGAAGCAGCGAACGTCTTTTTTTTTATTTTCTTGGTTGGACAGTATGAAATCCCTTGCACATCTGCTAGCATTCTTAGCTAATTCGAAGCCTGGGCTTTGTACGGGGTCGAATTAAAGCATTGTTTACGAAAGAACCTGCTCTAAAATTAACCCCGTTCGTTTAAATTTATAACTTATAACAGTGGCCATAAAGAATAACAATAATAAACAAATAAAAACGGGGCTTTGGGGAGATAACGAAGTACTGTACACTGTCAAAGAAATTAGTTAAATAATAACTTCCTCGTGTTCGTAAACTTGATAAAATTTACAAAATCCATACAAGACTTAAAAGGGACTAAGTGAATAACTTTATTGAAATGCCAAGAATTGTGTAACCGTCTACTTCAAGTCTTTTTCCGCGAAAAAAAGAAAAATAATAAAAGAAAAGAAACTCAACTCCCAGCGAGTTGCTATGCTACGCGGAGCAGGTGATGATTGTTTGGAATACTAATAATGCCGGATGCTGCATCACACACGATGGGACTTCGGGATCGAGACGCGTCCAAGCATCTACACACACATGAAGAGGATCGTTTGGGCTAACTTATGAACGTATATATAATATACCTTTTGCCCCGGTTTGAGTTTGAACGTTTTTAACTCGCGCTTAAATTCCAAACGGGGGGCACAGATTTAATTTTGATTCATGTTTAAATTTATAAGTTAAACGGGGAGAAATGCTGATTAACTAAGTTAATCTAATTCCTTCGCTTTTAAGCGGAAAAAGTCTTAGCCAAGACGTATGTTTGGCGGGAAAAAAAATCATTATCCCATTTCACAGTCCCCATAGCAAATGTATGGGATCTGTGTGTACTCTCGCAGGCTGTATGAATGCAATATGGGTTGGGACGGTAGATGGAATAATAATAAGGCAAAAAAGGTAAAATATATTCCATATCCGGGGTCTGGGAAATAAATGTCTAGCTCAGGCGACGAGAATGAGGATATATGTGAAAGAGGATGGCACCGAATGTTTTAACTATCATTTTCTTTCGAGCTTTTGTATCCAGATAACTGTAGGCTCATCTCGTATACACAAGAAGCATGGGCTCACACCTTTCGCGACCCAAAAGGGGAAAAAAGATCCCCTCTCCCCACCTCTCTTTGTACATAAACCTTATCTAATTCGTCGAATCTTTTTAAGGAAAAAATAAATTAAGAATCAATAATCTATAGAATCAACACGCAGACTTATTCCGCGAAAGAAAACGAGAAAGTAAGGGAGAAAATAAAAAGTCTTTTCCAATTTCGACAATTATCTGAAAACAGCGTGACCGATTTATAGTGGCAAAATTTCGTGCTTGGAGCAGGGGTTCTCTATTTGTTAACCGACGTTGGGTGCAAAATCCCAAACCAGTAACTCAGGAGGATAATTGGCATCACCTTCTCGTTCTCTCCTTTTCTTCCTCTACGGTTCCTAAGGTGGAGAAAGAATATTATATATGCGCGTACGTGTGTGTATATCTAGAGTGTGTTGGGTTACAAGTGGCTTTAAGCCTATATCTTTGCCCTTTAACTCCGTTTGTGTTGATTTTCTTTGATTTTAGAAATGAATAAGTTACGTTGTTTCGAAGCCACAGTTGCCAGCCTGTGCGCCTATCAGCCCAAAGCACATGCAAATGTGATGGCCCATGCATGCTGTCTGCATACTGATGGATTTGAGGCGCCAAGCTGCTTGCAGGGGGCCTCCCCCTTGTCAAACTGGGGGTTCTGCCCATTTATACACCTTTTTTTGCATATGAACCCCGATGCTCATATAGCCGATGATCTTCCCCCACAACTAACAACACAAGATGTGCGCCCTTTCAGTGCGGAAGAAAATAACCTCAACTCCTGTTTTCTTTCATGACGGTGCAAGCGAGCCTCGGAAAATCTACGAAATCGCTCGCGAAAACGACTCCAAGAGCTTGGAAAGCTACAGCAGCACCTACAAGTCCTCCCGTTCCCTGGTCCAAAATATGTATACTCTTTTTGCACCTTCAAGACGAGAGCTAGAAGCTTAAGAAGCTGGCCTTCTCCTATCCCCATCGCTCACACAACACACATCTTACATGTATACCTCCAGGCTTGGGTGCTTGTGTTGTTGGAAAAGAGGTCCTCTCAAAACTGACTATGCTAATTAGGTGGGCACGGGCACCAAAAACGCAAAGCCCTAGCCAGCGAAGAATAAGCAACCTAACCAAGGCGAGACAAAAGACTTGCTTTTTCTCTCTCCTTCTCGTTCTCCCTCTCTCTCTTCCTCTCTCTCTTGCATCCAAACTATATAAACAAACGAAAATTACGTAGACGCCCAACATTCATAAATATGTCGTTCGGTTCAGAGCATGTTTGATTATATAACTTGCATCAAAGGATTAGATCACGTTCTGCGGAACATATTCCGCGGCCAGATTTATTAGAACGGGTTCTTATCTCCCCAAAGCAACCCAATGCAATTTCTGTTCTTTCTTTACTTCAAGTTTAAATTCCCCGCGACGAGGGCCTGAAAGGGCGTGGCCACCCTTGTAAAGGCGGAGTTGTAAGGGTTTCTTGGGTGAGGGACGATTTTGTGTTGGTAAATAATGCTTACGTTACTGTTTGTTACGCTCTTGATTCTAGTGCTAGCATGTGGCATTCCGATAGTATTAAACGTCAGTTGGGTACCTAGTATCGTCAGGGAATTGCTTATTTACGGTAAAGGCAGCCAAGGAGTGATTAAACTACCTTTAATCCGAACCATATTGGTTCCCAAGAGGTAAAATTCTAGTTAAGCTATGAATCGAACGAAAGTGTCCTCGACCTCAATTTCATAATTATCTTTGAGGGAATCTGTGATTGAATAATTGCTCTTAAATTCTTAATGTGTTTAGGTGGTTTACGCATTTCTACTTGCTGGGGTCAATTTACGCTACTCTAACGACTGGATTCGCATTTTGGAATTGCTATGAGAGGCTCGGAAGCGTGGACATCTTCGAAAATATTACAGCTCTAATATATGTTTTGGAGCCTGTTGAGTATAGTGCAGGTATATCTTGTATAAAGTTCGATTGATCGTTAAAGTTTTGTCTCTTGGTTAAGATAGTACTTCGGTGCTGATTGCCCTGGTTCTCTTCAGTTTTCACATGTTTAGAAGATTGTATGAATGCCTAGTGATCAGTACATACTCCCCGAAGGCTCCCATGAATTTGATCCATTACTTGGCAGGGATATTGCATTACCTAGGAGTCGTAACTGCACTGGTTGTTGCCAAACCTGGTTGTTTTCGCCGGCCAACGGAGCAAGTATGCTGGAATGGTCAAGATTTACATGTGAGGCATCTTATGGGGCTGACTCTGTACGTTCTGGGCTGCTACTATCAGCATCAGTGCGTCCATATCTTGGCTAATCTTCGAAAAAATTCAGAAGGTGCGTTAGTAATTCACATTCCAGGATTTCAGTTGAGCTAATTATGCGTTTTTGTACTTCAGGAAAAGTTATAACCCAAGGTCATTCCGTTCCCAAGGGAGGATTATTTCAGTGGGTGACTTGCCCGCATTATTTGTGCGAAATTGCAATTTATGTAGGCTTTTACTTTATCCTCGGGTTCCAGTTTTGGATTTGGGGGATTGTCACCTTATGGGTGGCAGGCAATCAGGTATTAATTGCAAAAGATTAACAACTTAATTCGAGTAATTGGGTTCTCTCTGTTTTCATAGATTGTGTCAGCTTTAATTAGTCATCAATGGTACTTAACGAATTTCCCTGGATACGCCAAGTCAAGAAAGGCCATTTTACCCGGAATCATTTGAACAGCTCAATACATTCGCTGTTAAACTGTTATACTTTCATGATTACGAAATTTATACTTAAACATTCAAGGAACTGTATGTAAACAGGGTTAAAGGTAGTATTGTGCAGGGATGATATAGATATTCCGCGATTTTGGGAACTCAAAGGTAGGATGACAGTTAATTAAATACTTCCTTCGTCAATTACCTTCTTCAGACCGCTTTTGAAATTCAGTCCGAAATAACGTATCACAATAACGTTCGCCGGAGTAGATCTGCATGTCGAAAATGGGGTCCTAACGTTTTTAGTCACTAAAAGAGTTCGGTTATACCGACTAATCAAATTAACTCGACACAGAGGTGTTCTCTCCGGCTTTCAGGCTCGGGAATGTATTTGGCGCCAAAAGTAACCCGGTAGCGGTTACAAAATTCCGTCTGGCACCTTGAGCTACCAAGTATGGATAGATGGACCATTTAGGGACTTGTAGAACGGCAGCAGGAACCTTGAAGGTAGCAACAGCGTGTTTTGATAAAAACAAGGGAATAAAGTGCGAAATTCCCACCTCTAAACTCTGAAGTGTTTCTGCAAAATTATGTAGGTTGACTTATATGAACTGTGACTGGTGGAATCTACTCATGTTTTCAAGGGAAAGACGCAATAGTTATGGTAGGGACTCAAGCAGTGACACAGAGGACTACGACCATGAACCAAACAATGACAGAAGACGTCGAGCCTACAAACATCGACACAGGTTACCTAATTTATGTCTATTTTATACAATTAATAAGACTTTATGTATATTTGAGCAGTCCTCAGCCCAAGCCCAAGCCGTGTTTAGTCCAGAGGCAAAATTCCAGCGCTGCAGAGTCTTGTGGGTCCTCTAATGAGCAGTCAACTAGTAAAGCCAGTGGCAGCAGTAATAGTGTAGCAGTTAAGAGTCGGTAAGCTTTACCTGAAAATTACATACAAAGACTTGAACCCCTAATTATAAACAATATTGTTTAAGACGGCAAGTTTCTGGTACTTCTGGCAGAGGAATGGGTGCTTCCAACAGTAATGAAAACGATGGGATATTATCTGTATCTGTTGCAGCATTAGTGAGGAATGATCGAGTCACGCTTATCGTTGACAACACCCGGTTTGTGGTAGATCCTGCCATTTTTACTGCGCATCCGAACACCATGTTAGGAAGGTAAGTCCCTCGCCTGCTTGAGCTACAAACGTTGCAACTTTTAGTAAACTTTTATTTCGTAATATATATTTCCCCCCAGAATGTTTAGCTCTGGCTTAGAATTCACCCGGCCTAACGATCGGGGCGAGTATGAGGTAGCTGATGGCATTTCTGCCGTGATCTTTCGTGCAGTATTGGACTTCTATCGCTCAGGCATTCTCCATTGTCCACCGTCCATCTCGGTACAAGAACTCCGAGAAGCTTGCGATTATCTCCTGTTGCCTTTTGACGCGCACACAATCAAATGCAAAAATTTACGTATGTTTTCTACTCTCAAAACTCGACTGAGAACTTGTCAGCTTTCATTTCAAATTAGGTGGTTTACTCCATGAACTAAGTAATGACGGCGCCAGAACCCAGTTTGAGAACTTCTTAGAAGAACTCATACTACCCTCCATGGTGAATTCTGCCCAGCGAGGAGACCGCGAATGTCATATTGTGGTTTTGCTGGATGATGATGTGGTCGATTGGGACGAAGAGTATCCTCCTCAGATGGGAGAAGAATACGCACAAAGTACGTAACGAGCTTGTTCTTTATAGAAAGCTTTTCCAGGTTAATAAAGCTTCTTTTTCTAATACAGCTGTTCTGAGCACATCGATGTATCGTTTCTTCAAGTACATTGAAAACCGAGATGTTGCCAAACAAGTTCTGAAAGAACGGGGCTTGAAAAAGATACGCTTGGGAATAGAAGGCTATCCCACTTACAAAGAGAAGGTCAAGAAGAGACCCGGAGGACGTTCTGAAGTGATCTACAATTATGTTCAGCGGCCATTCATTCGAATGTCTTGGGAAAAAGAGGAAGCCAAAAGTCGTCATGTTGACTTCCAAGTAATGCGATAGCCATTCCTGGAGGGCTCCAGAACTGGAACTAACGATGTGGACTTGCCTTTTTGTTTCGTAGTGTGTCAAGTCCAAGTCCGTCACTAATTTGGCTGAAGCTGCTGCAGATCCTGCGCTTGACGCCGGGGGTAATCCCTTGCCTGTCCAGCCCTTGGCGCCGGTAGCCATTGGTCTGGACTTGGCACTGGAAGGCGGAGCTTTGCCCGTGGCTGAAATTGCAGCAGAAATTCTACGATTTGAAGCGGAAGGTGTGGGCGAAGTAGAGGAAGGTGCTGTAGGCGGTGAAGTGGGACACGGGCATCATGTTATGGCTGCTGCTGCTATTGCTGTGAATTTACCCGCTCCTTTCGATTTGTATTCCGGGCGCCGACCGCTTCTCGATGACGCCTAGAAAAGGGCAAGTGGGATGGGGCTCCTCTCATCATATCCTGTGTTTGCGATTCAACTTTTTTTTTTTTAGCGTTTACAACCTAACCTTTTCCTTCCTAGTTTTTGGGCTAAAATGAGTAAAAGAAAAGAAAATCCAGCAATCCAAAACGTATATCTTTTATAGCTTGTCAATGGTCTTCAAGTATTGTGTTGCTAAAAAGAAAAAAATAGAAAATGTGACCTGGCCGTATGATTATTTATCAAATTATTGCGTTTTTTATACATGTGCGTGTGTTCGTGTGTATTGCGGGGTCCAATTCAACGAGATACATTTTGTACCCTTATAATAATCATAATTAAGCAAAGTTACTGTCACGCAACTAAATTGTATGACAAAACGCTGATGGACAGCATTTAGTTCCACACAAACTTGAATTGGACGGAGTTCGTTAAGTTTTTAATCACGTAATTAATTATTTTGTTGGTGAGGAGGGGGTTGGGGATTGGTTGGAGGATATTTGTGGCTCGTGGTGAAATTTTGTTTGTTAGGTGAAAGCATTCCTCGACATCTGCGAGAGCGCTTTTGCTGTGCCTATACAACTTCGTTATTGATCCCGGGGACGACGGAGCTGTGTGGAACTTTTGGTACTGGACGCGGCGGAGCCTCAAACTGGTGTATGCGCCGACGGTCTTGGTTTCTACCAACATTGATTAGAAGAAGCTCTGGTTTTGGTACCCCACGAGAAGGACGTTCGGTTGCAGAGTTAGCTGACGTTGACAGCGTGGAACATTTCTGGACCTTAGTCTCCGTGCCGATGCTGGCCCCTAAGTTGGGTGCAAAATCCAACACTTAAACGGCAAAAAAAGAGGACGGTGTCATTATCGTTCGCTCGTTGCCCTTCACCCAAGTTTGCAACATCTCAGGAGACTCATTGCGAACATGGATTATTGTTGGTGACTGCGTGGACACTTTGAAAAAGAAACATATCCACAGTCAAGAACTCCACTTGGAATTAAAAGAGCAATTGAAGAGCTTGCCAAGTTTGACGTACGGGGTAAGTTAACTTTGTTTTGGGGGCTACAAGTTCTGTTTTAATTTGACTTGCTTCCCATTCCGTAGCGTTGTTTCGTACAGATTAAGATGTTAATTAGGTTCAAGTAGGGAAAGTGGGGTTGACGAGTCCGCTTTTAATTAGGGTATTATCTGCATGACTCGGTTACGTCTTATCGCCCCGCCCCTTAGTGCCTTTGCTTTTCTAGTTTTTGGTTTTCATTAAACTATAACTGCGGCGTAACTGTAATCTGGAGGAGCAGGGTTTCCGCTTTTCTTATTGGAATGGATCCAATTGCACGTTTAGCGCTGATAATCAGTAATCGACTCCCAGAGTGCGCGAGTGGCATAACCAGTTGGTGGAGGTTAACTTCTTCTAAAGATGGAAGAAAAGAAAAAGCGAGTAGGAATGAGAAGAAGAAGGGGGTTTATTGTTGCTATGGTTTCAGTGACGTCAGATGATGAGCATTCGGGGCGTTTTTTGGGGTGGGGGGAGGAATTCCCCCTTTTCCCCCTTTCTCTTGCATTCGCGCGAAATGGAACCGAGCAAGTGGGCGTGTCTTGTGCTGTCCTTCCCTAGTCGGAGTATTGATCTTCCCGCCCACTTTTTCCTCATCGTTATCGAACTCCTCCCCTTCATCTTTCTGCGGGGTGGGTTCGGTGGGAATCGGGAACAGGCGTATATTGTTTGCCACCAGCTATTTCCTTAAATGGCTGCGAAATCGGAACCCTTTTTCGCACTATTGACGAGTGGAGATTGGAGGGTTGGATTGGCTAGCAGCTCTATCATCGATCCTTCTCGGGGGATGCATCTGAAAACTAAAAGGGTGAAAATCCTTTTTTGTGAAAAAAAGGAGCGCTTTCGCCGAATTGCACTGGCTTACGTCAGAGCATTTAATCATCATAGTTAGGTAGGATATGTGTGGCAGGTCAGTATGTCCGTTGCTTATATTAAACGCGGCGTTCCAGCTGGGTTGCTTGGTCGGGTACGTAATACCCATGGCAAGGGGTTTGATAAGGCCTCTGCTCATTGATTATTGGGGAGAATCGACGCAAACGGAGTAAGCTAGTGTGACACCGTAAGCTGGTTCTATATACTTCTGCTTGGGGTTTCATTCCTTGCGTTAGTCGTAGGCCCTTTTTGGTTCAATAACGTACCTGGTCCTGATTATTTCTATCGAGCAACGCCAAACTGGGGCAGTAGGACTAACAGGATTACTAGATCACTAGAGCAGACGCCCTCAACGTGAGCTTTTTTACGTTTTCGAGACTTTTTATACCTCCTGCCAAGAACCCGCATGTGACTGGGAATTTACATCTGACAGCTTTAGATTATGCGTAAGGCAGACGTTTTGCTGGGCTATCATGTCTACAAAATTGGATAGGGTCACACGAGAAGGTCCACTCTTACTCATATGTGTTGTGTTGTAGGTGGTCGCATAAAGTTCACCACTATCTTTCGCCATGGACGGACTACTGAACCGGTTGCGACGAGCATCGCCTCTTAAGGAAGAAGAACTCACAACTCTTGAAGAAGAAGCTTCTGTTGCCACTCCCACCGGTAAGTACCTGATACTTACCCGTACCTGTTTCACGTATTTTCCTTCTGTGGTTTCTTGTATCTTATGCTTTTGTACTTACAGAAGAGATTTCTGATGTACCCGCAACGAAGAGTACGGCAGAAATTATGGGCGAGAAAGCCAAAGAACAATTTGACAAACTGGCCAAAGAAATGGGCATTCCAGTATGGGCGCTCTACTGCATTGGAGTTGGTAAGTTTTATACATCGGTCTCTTTTTTCCGTCTTTTCTTGTTTAGCCTTTGCCCTTTTCGTTAGCAGTAATGATTTCTCTTCTCGGGGGAACTTTGTATTCCGCGAGCAAAGAAATCTGAATTGCTATAAGGCCAATACTTGCATCCTTTAGCAGCGCGAGCTGGTGGTTTCCTAAGTGCAACCAAAAGGGTGTTGTGTCTTTTGATTTCTCGCTAGACTCGACGAGTCCTGCTGAAATTGAAGCTTTCATGCAGAATCCTCGCCATTTCCGTGCACTTGGTTCAAATAATAAGTCAAAGACTACGTCATCGAGGAAATGGAAAGAACAGCGAAGTTAGACTGTTTTTCATACCCTGTTTACTCCACCTTTGCAACCAGTAACATAGTATTATTCAATGAAGGAGAACTTTGATTTTAAGTTTGTTTCACTTTATGTTTGTTGTTTTTTGTTAGAGGAGATGAGTGGGGGTGAGTGGCATATCATATGGGACCTTTAATCGACATTCTTTCCATTTTCTTATGTGCCTCCTCGTCTCGCAGTGGTGGGTTTGGTGCTTCTCTTCATCGCTTTTTGCTGCATAAGGCGTTGTTGCCGTAAGCGAAGGCCCAAAGATGCGAAAAAGGGGCTTAAAGGAGCAGTCGACTTGAAATCTGTGCAGCTTCTTGGAAATGCATACAAAGAAAAAGTAACCCCGACAGAAACGTTCTTTCTTTCTTTGCGTGGCATGATTCTTGACATTGCATGTTGTTAGGTACAACCTGACATGGAAGAATTGACGGAGAATCAGGAAGAAGCTATTGATGAACTCGAAAAGAAGGAAGAGATCAAGCTCGGGAAATTGCAGTACAAGGTACGCAGGTTATTTTAAGCATTCCAAGGTTGGTTCTATTGTCGCGTTTCTCATTTCCGTTATGGTGCTCAGCTCGAGTACGACTTTAACTCGAATAACTTGGCTGTGACCGTACATCAAGCGGAGGAACTCCCTGCGTTGGATATGGGTGGTACGTCTGATCCATACGTGAAAGTGTATTTATTGCCAGACAAGAAGAAGAAGTTTGAAACTAAAGTTCACCGCAAAACCTTGAATCCCGTTTTCAACGAAACTTTCAATTTTAAAGTAAGTTTTTCCTCTTTTGCTTCGTTAGACCAAGATGCTAACTTTCTACTTGGATTGTACTCATGTGAGTACTTGTTCGGTTGCCTAATGTACGTGTCTTTTTGGTATTAGGTGCCATATGCTGATGCCATGAGTAAGACTCTGGTATTCGCTATCTACGACTTTGACCGATTCTCCAAACACGATCAGATTGGTGAAGTTAAAGTACCTCTCTGTCAAGTGGATTTGGCCCAAACTATTGAAGAATGGAAAGAATTACAAAGCGTGGAAGGCGAAGGCGGTCAGGTAAGCGCGCGTATCGAAATTCTGTGCGCGTCTCTTTCTCTCTCCACTCGAAACAAAGGAATCTCTTTGTGGACCTTAACATACTTAATATCGACAACTTTCTACAGGAACTATATAAGTTTTCATAGTGGAGCTCCACGACTAAACCCTATAGTTATTATAAACCACCTTTACTTGTTAGTAGCAAGCTTCTAAACCAAAAATCTTTAGTGATGAGGGTTTTCCACGTATTTATTTTTTAGCGAGTGGCGTGTATTTCTGTGCGCGTAATATAGCCAAAAGTATTGGCTATATAGGTTTTCTTAATGGGTGTCGTTTCTCTCTTACTTGTTTTTGGGTATAGTCTGACCTTCTAAAAAATTCCACTTAAAACCTTAGTAATACTGTCATAACTGTCGAGTCTCTGTGTTCGCCTGTTGTCCTCATTAGTCCGTCGTCAACCAAGGTAGATTTCATTCCTTTAGCACACTTATTTAGGCATGCATTTTTGTGCATTTTCCGTATTTTGATGTTTTGCCACTTTAAAAAAGCTCATCCCCGAGTTTTTTCGATTTCTTCGAACTCATCTCGACTCAACTCAAACTCATCATCGATTTCCCCCCATACTTAAACAACCATGTTAGTACTGTTAGCTTTAAATTAAAAAGAAAAAATGGGTCACCCTCAGTGCTGCACAAGACTTTTTGCGACTTTTTTCATGCATGCGACTTTTTTTCCTTGCATGTCAAAATACGACCCAAGCATGTGTTTTTCCGTTTATTTAAGAAAGACAAGCAAGAAGAAAACAGGGTATTTTTTGCTACGAGGATTTATTTTCCCATTCTTTTAATATTATTCCGTTTTTTCTTCTTTATCGGAACTCTTTTTATTTGTTCTTGCCCTATTTGGCCCGCGCCTTGACTTGTCTTGCCTGCTTTGGGGGACAACCATCTTCGTCGGATTCCGTGTAAGTACCACTAGTTTGGTCCAAGGTTATAATACATTAGTTATTGGAGTGATTTTAGTCTGATGTAGGTTTTTTTATGGGGAATCTTTTAGAGTAGGCTTGGCGTTGTTAGTTTTGGCCCCCAAAATTGACTGCGAATTAATTGAATGATTATTTATGGTTCCCAGGAAAACAAGCTCGGTGACATTTGCTTCTCCTTGCGCTACGTGCCCACGGCTGGAAAATTGACGGTGGTAATCCTGGAAGCCAAGAACTTGAAGAAAATGGATGTCGGTGGCTTGTCTGGTAAACCTTTATATATTATGGCCTTTATTCAAGCCATACATTTGGCGGTAAGGTTATTGAACCGTTTTTATAACTTTGACTTTTCAGATCCGTACGTGAAGATTGCCTTGATCCAGAATGGCAAGCGGATAAAGAAGAAGAAGACGAGTATAAAGAAATGTACCCTGAACCCTTACTACAATGAGTCCTTTACCTTTGAGGTTCCCTTTGAGCAGATTCAGGTAATTTCACACGAAATTTAACGACTTCCAAAAGTGGAACGGTGATTCAATTTGGCTTTGATCATCTTGCAGAAAGTGTCATTGCTCGTTACGGTAGTGGATTATGATCGTATCGGCACATCGGATCCCATTGGACAAGCCCATCTCGGCTGCAATGCTACCGGAACTGAACTGCGTCATTGGTCTGATATGTTAGCTTCACCACGTCGACCAATCGCCCAGTGGCACACGCTGAAAGACCCCGATGATGGCGATAAGAAAGACTAAAGAAACCGCAGAACTTAAAAAGCAGTTTACTATTTTAGTTGAAATCGTTACCCGATAGTTTATATGTATACATTCTTCAATTGATTAATTGTTAAGTATTCTACAACATACTTCGCAACAATACGTTCTCCGGACATTTATTTTCGTTGATGGCTGTTACAGCGAGGTATTTTTCAACATTTTTTTGGCGTTGTTGTTTTTACGACTTTAATATTCAGTAATGTATGGTTATAATTTCCTGTAGAAGCAAAAGCACTTTTTTTTTAAAAAAAAACGAAACCAAAGATTCAGATTCTAGTCGAAACGCTGAGCACTGTTAGTGAGGCGTGAGAATTCGTTACGAGTTTTGTTAAATCTCTTCGAAAACCATTGCAAGCGAAGTTTTCCTAAAAAACCTGGGTGTTGTCTGTCGAATGATTTATTCAGCCTCTTGTGCTGAACTGTAGGTTCGCGTTTTCCTGTTATGTCTGATTTATATGACAAAAAAATTGCCAATTTGCAGTTTTTTAACCTCCCTCTTCGAACCGTTTCGCCCATTAATTTTCCTCCTCATGTTGAAACGTAACGATGTAAAAAAAATAACAAAAGATGTATATGTGGGTATTAGTTACATTATTAAACTAGAAGCTGAATTTTATTGTTCTTCAAGAAGATACAGTTCAAACAGTAAAGAAAAGATCTCTAGCCTCCCTTACGGAAAATCTACGAAAAAAATCAAGGGAAGCCTTCAAATTCGGCGCTTTGGTTAGCATTTAGCTCATAGAGGGCACACATGTAGAAAAATAATGAGCAAACGGGAAGAAGGTAACAGCACTACAAATAAAACAAGCTCGCATGTGTGATGTTTTTGTTTAAACGTAAGAGTGTCATGTAGAAACATTGAATGCCTCCTAAAATGTGGAAAAGTGCCAGAATCTTGTGGCTCTTAGCTTTGGCAGCGCCTTTGCTTACGTTTGTAGTTTTCGTTGATTGTCGAATTAAGTTAGAAGAAACAGGTGAGCTCAAAAATTCATCTAAATCAGTATTGACAAATACTAATCTCAAATAATCGAACACTGGATTTCTCTAGTACGGGAAAACTTTGAAATAAGGTTCCTACCATCCAAAGAGAACCCGGAGGAGACTGTGCAGATTATTTCGTCAAAGAAGCAGTTGATGAAAAATGGGTTGGAAAAGGGACAGCCTCCTCATTTGGTCTTTGACCCTCCATCTTTTGATTTTGGAGAATGGTATATAAACGAAATAAACCTTTTGATAATACCCAAGGTTTTCTCTTTTTAACAGTCCTTTGAGTATGGTATGGAGTCAGAAAGTTCACGTCCAGAACAACCACACAAGAGGAAGACCTATTACTGTGGTTTCCATATCTGGCATGTCTTCACACTTCCACTGTTCGTTCGTAAGGAATAAGGTATACGACTTGATAAAGAAAACTACAGCGATGAAAAGAAAATTAACAGAACGTTTGTGGCTTTTAGATGATTGCCCCCCAAGGCAATACATCGTTTGACATTGTATTCCTGGGCAGAGAGGAAGGATATGTCGAAGACACGTTGATCGTTCACACGTCGGCTGGGTCATTTGAATACCACGTAAATTGCCTCCCATTACTTTTTGTTATTTGCCGTTTTCAAACGCTTTCACTGATGTTCTTCAAAGCTATTTTCGGTATATAGTCGTATTCTGAAGTTTTCAGTGCATGGCCTCCGTGGCGCAATCGGCTAGCGCGTTCGGCTGTTAACCGAAAGGTTGGTGGTTCGAGTCCACCCGGGGGCGAATATTTTTCTTCTGGATTTAAACGAACATTTATAGCTGTAAACCAGTTTATGTGCTTATTTTTGTTTTAACTGTTTAGCTCCACTTATTTTTAAAATTTTTGTTTTGGCTTCCAGGTAAGGGCGCGTGGGACTCCCAACCCGTTTCGACTAAGGCCCTTAATTGGAGTGCGGATGCCTATTAATACAACCTACACCCGTATTGTCAGCTTACATAACCCTCTCTCAACACCTATACAGGTTTTATTACCACGCGTGTATTTTCTTAGCAGTTTGATGCGAAATGTTTGAATTATTTTAGGTATTGGAGGTGTTTAGTAGCAGCTGCGATTTACATTTAGAGCTCCCTTTCGCTTCCGACAACGAGCCTAGTTTTGACTGGTGGCTCATCCCTCCTTACGAAACACGCTCCATTTTGCGTTTGCATTACATGGCGAAAGCAGAGCTCAATTATACGGCGTTTGTCCGGGTACGCACCAATCATACCAATCAATTGGTAATACCAGTTGAACTGGAAGTCACCACTCAGCCTAGCATCTACGCTGCACAAGATAGATTAGAATTCGGCTTCTTGCGACCTTCCGATGAGCCGAAAACGCTCAAATTATTGGTCTTCAATTCTGGACCCAAACCTGTTACGGTCCAGGTAAGAATATCAGCCGCCGTACGTGTCTTGTTAATCAGTATATTAATTCTGTTTGTCTTAGAACGTGTATCCTAGCGTGGGTAATGAGGCTCTAAAAATAGACTTCCAGCCCGTCAAGATTCCACCCAACTCGGATCAAGCTACCGTAATTGCTCAAGTAACTTTTTACCGTAAGTAGAACTTAAAACTACTTTTATTTGAAAAACTGAAATTCTTCTTTATTTTTTAGCTTCTTTAGCGAAAGATCCGAAACCCCAGAGTGGGAAAATCATGATCAAATCAAAGAATGGTCAGTTCAAAACTTCCGTGCAATACCACGTTATGTTACTTCCGGGTCAACTCGAGATTCCTGTAGGCCTTACACGGTTCTATGTGCCAAGTTCAACACATCATACGGAAACAAATCATCCCTGCATCCAGTGCCAAACTGAGCAGCTGAATGGAAGTACAGTACGACACACTATAGCTTTTACTAAAGACGATACCAACACAGAAAGGGATATCATTGTTACCAATACCTTCCCCACCTACGTGGCTATTTATAACTGCACTTTACCTCCAGAAGCAAAACATCTTTTTGAAGTAATTTCTTAATTACATTGTGCTTCTACAAATAAATGTATATTTTAAACTTTTCTTAGATGGACTCTTTGAATCCGGTCATTCTTAGTCCGGGTGCTTCCGCAACACTTTTTAGACTTAAACTCAAGTCCAATTTGCCAACTTTTGATGTGGCGATTACTGCCTTTTTAACCTTGCACACCAATTTTACTTTGCAAGATGTCCCTTTGATCATATATTCGGGAAAACTCACTCCGGTAAGTTACAGTCCTAATATATCATTTACAGGCAAGCTAATCCAAGAATGTGTCTCCTTTTTAGCTAACTTTTTTCACGTTAAACGACGTCGATGGGTTCCAATTTGGAATCACAAGCGCTGGAGTAAACAAATCCATGTATTTGGGTTTCATGAACGAAAATCCGGTGGATGTTTTTCTCGAGGATTGGGGTTGCAGTGGTGAAAAGGCTTCCATTCTATACGCTGGCGTGGGTTACAGTAATATTTTGGACCGGTTAGGTGGCAACAGCCTAGAAAATCTAACGATGAAGGTTAGTTAACATGATTTAAAATTGTAATTTAGTCTGTATTATTTTTTGTGACTATTTTTTAGACGTTTGTCCCTGCTGGTCAGTTTGCACTTTTCCACGTCTCTTGGCAAACCCCAATAGTAGACGGCCCTGTAAAGATGAGTATCTTTATTCGGACAAGATTAGAAGAATTAGTCATCCCGGTACATTATACGGTCGCTCAAGGAAGTTTGAGCTTTTGGCCGCAGCCCTTGGTATTCAAAGATGTTTTCCCAGTAATTATTCCTCCCTTTTTTACTTCCTCGGTTTATCGGAAAAAAATATATTTTGTTACCTTGTTAGCATATGCCAATGACGCAAACTCTGTATGCGGAGTCCAGCTTCCAGTTCAAGGATCGCGTGCTCTTTCTCACGGCCCTGTCCCCGCATTTACATAAAGTTAAATGGGAATTGAGCAAAACACCATCCCTGGAGCCTAACAAGAAGGTTCCGATTGGCCAATTGACCTTCGATTTTGGTGCAGATTGCAGTGGGTACAGTTATACTGGCTTGGAGCCCAATACCACCTGTAAGTATTCTCTCCATTCGTTAGTTCTATTTTTAAAAATGTTAGTGTGCTTTCTAGTGGGTGAGAAATGGTTGGAAGGCGTTCAATTACCAGCGGATTTGGTCCTTCGTGACATGAATATCACATCAACGCTGTTCAGTCAATATTTGGCGTATCCCAATCCGTTGGACCTGACATTTTTCGCCAACACCGATCTCACCAAAGATATTCTCTTGAAAGGACAAGCATATTTAGCGTGGCCCAAACTGTTTTTCCAACAAGGCCCGGATTTGCAGTTGCCCACTACAGAAGTGCACGGCCGTAGCTGGGTATATTTGCGCTTAACCAATCCTGCCAACGTCTCCATTGTGGCTCAGCCCCTTCTCATACACCAGTATCCTGGAGGCAAACAACTTTTACAAAGGTTGCCCTCACAGTAAGCACTTTTTGTTCTCAATTCTCTTCGTAATAGCTCAAACTTATGCAACTCTGTCAGGTTTTTGCAGGGGATTTCCTTAGAGAACGTGGAAATGCAACGTCGCGCGTTTTTCTTGTCAGACCCAGCCGTCGAAAACAGTTGCACAGAAGACGCTGTCGAAGGGCAAGTTGTTAAAGAAAGCATGATGGTGTACATGAGTCCAGGTGCTCAAGCCGAGATACAAATCAGCTTCGAACCCAAGCAAGCAGGTTTCGTTCGCACTATCGTCGTCCTTCGGTACATTCCTACACTAAAGTTAGCTCAATTCTGGATCGAAACTAATTGATTACGTTTCTTTAGGAATAATCTAACAGGAATCGAGCTGTTGGGCATTACAGGCAAAGGTGGTCAGAGTCTGTTGACTGTGGGGAATCAAAGACCTGGCTCCAGTCATCCCTTACTCTTTGACATTGCTGAAAAACACCTAAAAGACTGCGACCGTAAGCATTTAGTGTTTTTGTGTTTGTTTTTCTCAGATTTGGGTAAAATACCAATTTTTTTTTTAAGGTCCTTGGCAAAGACGCTATGTGCTTCCCAGTTTGACGCTAAAAAGATCCTTTGTAGCTCGCAATCAAGGGGAAACACCCGTGTCCATAAGAGGAATGTACATTAACGGCTACAGCTGTGAAGGTTTTGGTTTCCGAGTCCTGAACTGCGAGCCTTTTCTGCTGATGCCTAATGAAAGCCATGCTCTCGAGATTGCGTTTTCGCCAGACTTCACCCAGACGCGGATCCAGCGTTCGTTGCAGTTGCAGTCCAGTGTAGGCGGAAACTCCTTCTTGGAGTTCCCTTTGATGGCCAGTCTGCCGGCCCATATGTTGGTCTTGTGCGCGGCCATAATACCCCGCCCTAGCTGGGAAATCTTCCTCTATTATGGCGCGGTTTGTGTCCTGGTTCTGCTTCTCATCTGCGTCCTTACTATGGCTTGTCTGGAAGCTGACAGCATCAACAAAACCTGCTTTGTCGCTCTCACCTCGACACACCGGGATCCCAGCCTTTTAACGCAAAACATTCCCGTTTTTGATCTGAAGAAGATTGCACTAGAAACCCCAATAGAAGTTAGTCCTCCTAACGCGGTCAAGAAAAGTACTGTTGTGGAGTCCCAACCAACCGTACACCATCCTTCCAAGAAGAAAAATGGCACGAAACATTACGCAGTTGATCGTAGTAAGGTTCAAGACCTGCCGCCACCCAAGTTCGAGTTCCATAGAATTCCCAGAGAGCCGGTTATCCCCAAAGTCACTTCTCCTGCTACGTGTACCAAGAAAGCGAAAAACGAGCCTGAAGCTAGGAAAACCGACGCCGTTGCAGTATTACCCACAGTTTTGGAAGCGTCTATAACGAAAACGCGAGAGAAAGCACTGGTTGCGGCCACCCCGATTAGAAATACTCCTCCGGTTGTTCCTTTGGCTTCTCCTCCGCCATCTAAGCCAGCTGCAGAATCTCAGCCGCCTATCTTGGTTGACAAATCTAATCTAAGTCGTCCAGAATTCGTCTCGTCTCAAAAGCGCAACAAGAAACATCGCAAAGCACCAGACGTTCTCCGATCCGCGCCGAAAACCAAAAAACCTGAAGAAGACGCTTGCTCGACCACGACCGAAAGCTCCAGCACAGACGAATCCTTAAAGCGCAGACCGTTACGAGAAAAACCCAAGTTGAATAATAACATTGTTAGTAACGAAAGCAAAAAGCCTGTGAAAAACGTAGCGAAACGCCCGATCAACTTCGAGACGCCCAAACCAACCCAACATCATGCTCCGGAACAGCCGAAGAAGCTTCCAGAAAGTCGACATCGAGGTAAAAACTTGTCTTCCTTAATCATTTTACGTCAGAATTTCATCCTTTCCGGAGTTTACCCCCACATGCTAAATACTAACCCGAGAATGGACAGTGCGTGGAATTCATAGTGTAGAGCTTTTCGCGCGGGGCTCTGTACAGTGCATTTTAAAGAGGCTTAGGTGGCTTGGTGTGTGATTCATTTATTGTGAAATGAAAAAGGTGTTATTTTAGTTTGCTGACTGCACCATGAGTGGTTCGCATGCTATGAACCGCAATTGAGGTACGAAACGTACACGAAACTCGCTATGATAGGCAGGTTCCTGGGTTACTGTTTGACATGGGGGGGGGGTGAACTCCACAAGCGCCGAATTTCTCGCTTATGACTGATTTATGTGCGATAGATTCGTCCTCGAGTGGCGGCAATGGTCCTCGGAGCTCCGCTTCATCTTCGCCTTGGGACACTCCAACTCGTCCGCTGAGTCCAAGCTTGTTCCAACTGTCAGAACAAACCCAACGCTTCGCTTCTTCTCAAGCGTATAGCAGTGATCCCGTCTCTCCGCTTCCGCCCCTGGTTTCGCCCACGGACTCGCTCTTTTCCAATCAGTCTCCCACTGTACTGTCCCCGATTTTGACCACTTCCAGTCCACCTGCTTATGCGTGGTCCACTGAGCCTTCCTTTCTGTCCAATGCAACCGTTTCTCCTTCGTCGGCCGCCGCAACTCGACTGAATACCAGCCATGACACTCCGGACTTCACTTGGAGCCCGGAATCTTTCTTCTCCGCGTCACCAACGACACAACAAGCGTATGGAGGAAACATCTGGAATTACGACGTCATGAACTCCGCTCCGAATCCATGGACGTCGGAAGGGTTGCAGTCGTCGAGCTACGCTGTGAACAGTAATGCTGAAACGTACAACCATCGGTGGCCGATTACGTCATCTACATCGTACAACGATCCTTTCCAAAGTCACGAACCACAACTGGCGACCAATCGAGGGCTATTGGATTCGGATCCATCCTGGCGTTACGATTATGGACAAGCGTTGAGGCCGGTACAGAACGCGTCCGGAACTGATGGCAGTACCGAGAACAATTACGTTACCTGGGATACTTTGTGGACGAGTACAGTAGATAATACCTTTGGCGGAAGAAACGTTTGGGCTCCCCTAACGCCTGACTCTGCTAAAGAAGGCTGGGTAAGTTGAATTCTTTCCCTTTTTTCAATAGACGAACCAAGTTGAGTTGAACGGAGTTTTTTCATTCTTGTTTTACTTGTGCCGAGCAGTTTCTTGTTAACTTTGTTTTTTCTTTCGATTCTAGAACGTCCTCCCTTCGTCAAAGTGAAGTGATTCTAACGATAAAAAGAACTAGAAGAAATACAATACGCTCATCCAATCTTGTTGTCTCCTTTGTTTGCTTCCGCTGTTATTCTGTATGATAAATTTTGAATTCCGCGGCGTTTAATAATGTTTATTAAGCTCCCGTTAAGAGCGTTGTTGTAGTATTCTGTTTGGCTGTGGCGCGCACATTAGTGAGTAAAATTCTGTTAAAGTTGGTCTATTTTTGGGCATAATCGAGGTAAGTTTTCCGTTTGTGATTACTTTATTGCATTTTAAGACTTTTATAAGATAAAGCTGTGACATATTTATGTGAGCAAGGTTCCAAAACGTGTTTTTTGTTCGTTTAAAGCGGGTTGACCAACCCGACCGTTTTTTCATTTTTGACTGTTCATTGTTATGTTGGTGACTGTCCGCAGGCCTTCCGTGGTCTTATTTTTGTTTTCCTCCAAGTCCAAGGTTTTTGATAAAGTTGAAGAAGACATATTTCTTCCGTGGAGTTATTTATCATGGAGTTTACGGACGAAGACTCTCAACTAGCATTAACACCTTCTCCGGGCAACAACGGGTTTCCTGGTTATGGCATAGCTTCAAATGTGTCGAGGGATTTTGCCACACTCTTTCGTACTTCCCGGTCTGGCAATGAGGGCGTCAGAAGCGAGGAATTTTCTTCCAAGATTCACGCCATTATTGCCCAGCAAGCTAAATCCTGGAACGCTGCTAAATTATCCGTGGTCGCCGAACGGGATTCGCTGCGTGAAAAACTCAAGATGGCTCGAGAACTCGCTGATCAGCAAAAGCAGAAGCTATTGACCCAGATGTCACAGAAAGAAGCCTTAGAAGTCCGCCTTAATAATCAAGTCCGTAAGCAGGAACATGCCTTGGCGCAGCTTAACCATACCTTGAAATCCCATGAGCGCTACCAGAATGTGCATAAGAAGCTGGAGGCTGATATGGAACGACTGCGACATAAAGTTGAGCTGTATTCCGACAACATGGAGAGCCACCGCAAAGAAGGGGAGCAAATTGCACAGAAATACAAGCAATTGGAGCTGGGGTGTGCTGCCAAAAATGAAGAATGTCGTGCATTGGACCAAGCTTTGACAAAGTCCCGGGAGATACGGCAATCGCTGTCAGTCCAGAATCAAGTATTGGAAGAGCATTTAGTACGCCAAACACAAAAGTGCGAGCATGTAGAGCAAGAAAAGCTCGGTCTGGAAAAGCAGGTCATGACAGCACAGTTGAAGGAAGAAGCCTTTGCATTAGCCGCCCAACAACAAGAAGAGAAATTGGCGGAAACTCGAGCTTATTACGAAGCACTAATGAGGGATTTGCAAGTAGAAAAGACAGCGTGCAAGTCGGAAGTGGCGATAATGCGAGCAGAACTGACTGCGACGGTACAACGTACCGAAGAGATCCTAAATGCTCAAAGCGCGGAAGTCAGTCGTTTCAAGGAAGCTGCAAATGTATGCAACGAAAAAGCGACGTTCTTCCAAAGTAAATGCGACAACTTGGAGAGTCTTTTAAACCTAGCGCGACACGAAGCCCAAGATTGTGTCAATACGAAAGCGAATCTGGAGCTGCAATTGCTGAAAACGCAAGAAGAATTGTCCCAATTGCAGATCGTGGTATCGGAAAAGGACGAGAACCTTGCAATGCTCAAACAGCAAACAACTGATACGCGGGACAAGGACGTCATGGAGAAAGCTATGGCGGATTTGCGAGCGGAAGTCTTCAAATGGGAATACGACTACGAGAATCTTGCCTACGGGTTCGACAATTTCCGGAAGAGGAGCGACAACTTGGGCTCTATCTTGTTCCAAAGGGAGCGAGAATTACTGCAGTACAGGCAGGTAATAACTATCAACTTCGTAAACCTTTAAAATTTCCCAACGCTTTTTTGGCGCTTTCATTCTTAACGCAAGAGATTTTTTTTTTTTTTTTTGCATACATTCAGGAACGAGCTGACTGGCAGGAGAAGATTGGGGCCATGGAGTTGGACAACAAAAATTTGAACGAGCAAGTTAGTACGCTGGAAAAGCATGTGAAGAAAATTTCGGAAACGATGACAACTCTTCGCCAGCAACATGTTCAAGAGATTGAGAAGACTCAGCAAGATTTTGAAGCTCGTTTCGGCAACTTGTTTTTGGAATTGGAGAAAGAAAAAAATCATGTTCGTGATTTAGATGCAACATTGCAGACAGAACAGAAATTAAGCGCGAACCAGAGCGCTGAATTGGATAACTCGGTACAAATTTATTGATAGATGTTCTTAACTATAATGCTTCACACGTGACTATACAACTATTTATCGTTCCATCATTAGCGAGCATCGATGGAGCGGAACAAGAACGAAATAGCGAGCTTGGAGCAGCAGCTGGTCCACAAGCGAGGCAGGATCGCGGAATTAGAAGCTTCTGTCAAAAACTTGGAACAAATGGTCGAAAGTCTGCAAGCTGACTGTTCAACTCGGAAAGCAGTGAACGAAGATGCTCCCAAAGTGCCTGCTCCTGTCTTAGTGACCAATATCAATCATGTAGGACTATTTGGACCCTGCTATAATTGAATTAAGAAACACTTTTGCAAAACCCTTTTTTCTTTTCAGGAATCTTCAGTAGAACCTGCAGCCATGTGTTCGCAACCCAGGTCATCCGGTAGAACCCCTTTCGACCAGTTTCCTCCTAATTCACCTGAAGCTTCATTATTTAGCAGCCTTTCTCCGTGCTCCTCAACTACCATTATAAAAGTATGAGTCAGTTCTAATTTTTTTTTTAAATAGAATAGAGTTTTCCTCTATTTTGTTGTCTGTTTGAAGAGGGTACACTTCCCTTCCGTACCGCAGCCGGATCCAGATTGGATCCGCCCAAAACCAATTGCTCAGGCTTTGCCGAAAGAGTCGGCTCGCTATTCTGCGGATCCCTATGTGTTCAAGACGGTAAAGTTAATCGAATCCGAGCTATATTGCTTAAGTTCTAATTTATAATAACTTAGAATTTTTGGGATTCGGACGATTCGTTGGGCTTCAATTTCAAAACCAGAACGACTGCAAAGGAAAGTTTTGCTGATTTCAATTCAGCTCGCAAGAGAATAAACTTGGAAGACTCAAAGGATCGAGCTACTCCTGCCAAAGTTCAACGTGATGAGAATGTAGGTGGACCTTCCAAAGTTGCCAGTACCACAGCTGCTAAACCCAAAGTACGCAAACCAAAACCTACATAAGAAATTTAACTTTTTTTTTCTTTTTTTGCTTTGAATCCATGTTAACTAAACAAGGCCAGCTCCTCACGTACCAGTACAGCCAGCAAGCGAGGGCGTGGTCGTGGACGGGGTCGTGGACGCGGACGTGGAGGAGATGTTCGTTGCGAACCTTCCAGATCTGGCAATGAGAAGGCGAAGGTAAAGTTTGGAAGTAAGTACTGCTTCAGAAGGTTGTTTATTTTTGTTTTTGGCTTTCAAACACGGGCAGGATGCGACTGTACCTTCAGATAACAAGTTCTTCAAAACTTCGAGAGCAGGGAGGAAGACTTTCCCGAAGATAAACCCAGTTGACTTGTATGCCGCCCTGGATTCAAGTGACTCGGATTTTGATTATTAAATCAAAATTGTCTGTGTTACTTTGCCAATGACTCGTTAATTTTTGCCGTTTCGTTTATTCGGGTAATTATCCGATTAGTTTCCAGTGTTTATTGTTCAAGAAATTATTCATTATTATTTTCATCTTACTGTTTCGATTCCATAGATTGATTATATGTGCGGCCAAATAAGTTCTCTGTGCTTCGTTCCAATTATTCATTCCCAGTAATTAGTTTTCTGACTTTTCTTCTATTTTCTTTCGGTTTTGTTTGCGTTCGAAAGACTTATTTTCTGTTTGTTTCCTTCATTGGAGGAACCCTACCAGTAAGTTGTTCGCATTTATCTCAAGTTGTTCTTTCCTATTTTGTCTGACACCGTAGACCGATTGTATGCGTGTCCAACGTTCTGTTTCCGCTTCCAATAAACGATCCGTCCGTAGGTTTCTTTATAGGATTTTTTCCCCTTCCTTCGGTATGGAGGCTGGCTAGGCTGATAGGATATATCGTAAGACCAAGAGATCAAAAAGCTGCCAGAGTCTTATCCCTATGTACATATTTATATTCCTTATAAAGAAGGGGCATAGGGAGTTTATCACTTGGACATAAAACTGCCTCTTTTGCAATGGGCCGTCAGAGCGTCGCAATGCATGGAACTTGGTAGCAAAAGGTTTCCCACCCTTGCCAAATTTCCACTTTCATGAGGCAGTCGTAAAAATGGTCCATGCAGGATACCGTGTGCAGAGCCTATTTGTTTCTTCTTCATAAAGCTTCCGCCTAAATACCAGTCACCGCAGATATGCCCGACAATCTGAGCTAATCTTAGGGCTCCCTCGATCTTCCGTTTCTATACGCTCGTTATTCCGATGCATATTTCTGTCGTTCCTCCTCTCTCTTGATGTTTAGCCTGTCTTAAAAGGGCAATACCCAACCAAAAGCAACCTTGCGTTAAAGAACTAGCGCGTAGAACTTGCGTGACATTTTCTTTTCAGCAGGCACGATTAAAACTAAAAGAGAAAATGAAGCTATTAAAAGAAAGACATTTAGCAAAACTAGGAATATGTGGCATCTGCCGTCCCTATAGCGTATCAGCATCCCCCAGAGCTTTGTTTACTATTTAAGCAACCGTAAGCCACGCCATAACACGTTCGTGACGTAATGAGCAAAAGTTTGCACGCCAATAACTTGTAGAAAGCTGTTCGCAAAAGTTTCCAACTAAGTGTATCATTCTTAGAATTATTTACTAACTAATCCTCGTCACATTTTCATCAACACACTTGAGCCTCCAGTCAACAACTCGAGGGCGTCCACACAACCAACCAACCTTTACACCACAGCCCAAGCTTTTTTTTCTTTCTTTGAAGTTGACTTGCCTTTGCCTGGCAAATCAATTGCGGAAATGCCAAAAGAGAAGAAAAGTCTGCATTTGCTTGTCAGACCCGTCTTGGGTCCCAAAGAAGAAATAGATGGAGGAGAGAACCAAACAAACAGCCATGCAACATATTGGCTTTTTACTGGCAGCCCCTTTTCTCACCAGTACTCTATGCGAGTTAACGTGTATGTTTTTCAATAACATATAATTTTTGTTTTATTTTTTTTATTTCTACAAAAGGAGACGGTTTCTCGCTTCGCTGCGTATGAACCTTGTTAAAGAAAGACCATTGTTACCCAAGCCGCGGCATTCTATACCGAATCCGTACGATTTTTTGCCCCATACATCAAGTGAAGCCTGTCTTCGAATCCTGGTTCTTTTACAGAAAATGGCAAAAACGGTGACCGTCGTATCGCATTCTCTTTGCATAGAGACTTCCTCCTTTTTGTGGGCTAAAAAATCTTGTTGAAGGATCAAATTCTGTGAAAACAGCTTCGGAGGAACAAGAAAGGACGCTCAGTCGTTTTTTTGTCCGAGAAGCACGAAGCTAAAGCGGAGAATTGAGTATATGCATCTTGCATCGGAGAATATAAAGCCTGATCCTTTCTTTTCCTATAATATCTCGAGTAATCTATTGCTTTATCCCTTCTAAACTGAAATGTGAGCTCGGAAGACGCAGAATTGTCCTTGAATCCATAAACTTGCCAGCTTTTACCCGACTAGGGAATTTCGTGCATTTCCCGGGGTGTCCTCAGCACTGACAAATATTTTGGTGACATCTTCTGGCTGCATCAGTTTTCCGGAATTAAATTACCGCAGTACTCCGGAGAACGCTTAAGTCTGCGCGCTGTGATTCATTTAGGTATACTTCCAACTGAATGTTAAATCTTTCCTGAATAATAAAGAATACGTCTGTTGCTGTGGTTTTGCTTTTGGTTTTATTGTTGTCAAGCTAAGGCACGTCGTACAAAAGAGGGACTTCGTCTGGAGACTGAATTTGTCTCCTTTCTTTATTGTCTCTGATCAACGCAGCTCTTTCCTAAGCTGAGACCAAGCTTGGGGGTCATACAGCTATAATCCATTTCTTGAAACTCGAAGCGCTATCAAGGGACTTTGCTCTGGAGGGAAAACAGTCCACAGGCTTGTTTTTCCGTAGCTATATACACTAAGAAACTAACAACACTCAATATTTATTTGAATGTAAAGTACTGTACAATTTTTAGCTTGGCAGCCAGACTCGGTTCATTTTTCTCCTTTTCTATAATGTATATTTTTTTTTTACTTTCCTTTTTGGGGGGGGAAGGACATTCAGTGAAATACTAAAATACCCCCCAAAAATGAGAGCCAATTTGTTGGGTCCATATGTGCCCGAACACTAGAAATATAGCGCACCATATACCTCGAAGACATCCCCATGCCTAATACCGTTTCCATGCACCTTAAATCTCCCTTAGTTAAGAAGACGGATATGCTTTTGACATGTAACGGAATCAGCACATATTCCCCAGAAAAATATAAATGAAATAAATTAAGAAATATATCTTATTGTGGGTTGCAAAAAAATACGATGTACTCTGAGAAAACAGAAGAAAATCAAAAGAAATTCGAGAGAATCAGAAGAAATGCGACAGAGCTAAGGTGATTGGGAGCTGAGGTAAAAGGCTGGTTACCATTTGATGGATATTGGGTGATAAGCTCTGCGTAGGATCATGATGGAGTGACAGTCATATTTCTTCGATCTTCTACAAGCTATATGAAGCCGACCTCCCCTATTTTCCACCCACAAAAATGCTGTTCTCGGACCATTTCCCTCCACTGAACGCTCGCCTCATTAAATTCGCGAGACCAGAAAGACTGGATTAACATGCGCAGCTCCTTTCTTTTATACTTCCTGCCCCATTCGGTAATAGGCTCTCTACACAGACTCCCGAATCGCAAACGATATTTTAAAGAGTTTCAGGAATTTCACCACTAACTTACTTTCCTGTCTCCTTTACTCTGCACCCCATAAGAAACGGAGCGTTCTGATTTTCGCCCCTCAACACAACTCCGCCCACGATATAGCGTCCGCGGAATTTAAGGAAAACCCTTCTGCTTGTCTAAAAACACAATAGCACGGAGGTAGCCAAGGAAGGCTTTCTCCGCCCAGAAAAAAAAGATTTAAGAAAAGAAGAATGTGGAAATTTATTAGGCCAAGAATTGCGAAACAAAGTCCTCTCTTTTCGTCCCCTTCTTCACTTGTATACACCATAGGTGCCGCTTAGGGACAAGGACAAAGAAAAATTAATCGATAGACGTTATCAGATTATGGGAGCCGGGGTAAACCCAAAAGAGTAAAAAATCAAACAAATGCGTGGAAACTCCCCTGAGTAAGCACTTTTTACAGTTCGTTACCAAAAGAGAGGAGAAAAAAAACTGTCGCTGTTCCCGTCTGTCGCCGCAGCATTTCGCTCTTGTCTTCTCCATTTTTATTTTTTATTTTGTGTTGGGTTACTCTGCATGCAAACCCGTGAAGTGATCTCCAAACTGAGTAATATTTCCTCAGGTATTCGGTAACACATTTTTCTTTATTTCTTCCTGTAAAAGATACGGAAAATATAACGCATTGTGTCTCGTGTAGCAATAAGGGTGAGTTATAACTGCGTAAATGGAAAGGGAGTTAAGGTTCTCAGAAACTGCGTCTCTTTTCTTTCTTACATATAGCCTCTTATCTATTCAACTGATGGAAAAGCCGAAGAGTGACATTGCTATACCTCTGCGTAAAAAGCTTTTGAAGAGATAATGAAGTTGCCTTATTTTATTTCTTCGAGCCGTAGCAGCGCCCTTAAGCCCTCTTAATCATTCCTGTCGTTATATCTTTCGTAGAAGAATACAATTTCCTACGATTTCCTTAGACTTCAGCCACCACCTGGTCGAGTTCATGATCTCGAAAAAAAGCATGCCGCATCAGCCGTTTGATCATGCACTTGCATGTCTTTGAGAAAGACTCGGCCCCATCTTAGGGATTCGAAAATCCCTTAAGAAAGAAGAATATTATTTCTGCCGATAGTATAAGAAATATTGCGAAGGTCTTCCTCAAGCCTTTGCGAAATAAGTTTCCGTCAATTTCTTTGGTGGGCGGAGGAGCGAGACTTTGTCAAGGTGAATAGAGTTTCTTAACAAAAAAGCTCGGTTTTCGATAGAATAGGATTGGTTTCGTTGTGGTAGCGATGCGGGGATGCTTGGTATAGACTAGCAATATCACGCTCGCGTAACTTTTCACGGCACACTTGATCCCGCCTCCTTGACATGACAAAACAGCCTCGCCCATACGCAGTATTGAAATAGTGGCAGAAATGCGATATTTACGGCGCACTGAAGACACTATTAACGTCTTATTCCATCCCTTGAAAGTGGCTCAAATTTTCATTTGAACCTGTCTGTAATTTTAAATATTACTTAATTTATGTTGACACCATTCCAGTAGCTTGCGCTATTTCTGGGTGGCTAATTGCTGTGGAATAAAACTAATCGCTTTTCTTATCTGTTTGCAGTAATTGTCGCTTGTCATGCCAGCCCTCTTTATTTTGAATCTTTCTATAATCTGAACCACCTGGGCGATGATGATTCAATGACGTGAGAGACGTAACTGCAAAATTGGACCTCTGAAGCGTAATATACGGGATTAAATATGTCTCTATGCCTCGTGTGACTTAGTCCAGTAGTACACTGAGATCACTAATTACCCAACAGACGATTCAGACTCGTGTCGTCATGTTTTACTGCACGGACATGATCCTGTTCGTCTTGATCCTGTTAGTTGACAAAGCAATGAACAGTAAACCGCATTTTTGTGAAAAAGTCCCATGGGCCTAAAAATGCAGAAAAATTTGTGGCATGCTCTTGCTGACCGTGTCTTCAACTTGGCGGGTCCCAAAAGATTTGAAAACTCCCGGGATCCCTTTATAATAACCAAGAGGGCTAATCAACTCCTTGCTTTGAGGGACAATAAGAGCAAACCTACAGATCACCCAGAAAAGATCGAGGAAGTAGGCATGCGATGCTGTCCTTCATCTCACGTCGTGTTTGGGGTGACAGCACTGCATTGTTTGTGGTGTGTTAAACAAGTTATTAAATTAATTGTATCAAATTAATTTATACGTAAGGATTTAAAACCCCCTGCAATAAAAATGTGGCTAAAAGCCAAACAGTTGTATACATTTTATGTTTACACTTGGGCAATCGAATAGTTAATAAATACGACGAAAAAATGATGAAAAAATTTTAATAAATACGACGAATAATCGAATTAAAAACAGTAATAGAATAATTAACCACAACCCTAGAGCACCTCTAAAAAGGATTGATTGCAGCCAAAACAGGTGTGGAATGACGACCAGCGTCACAGGTCTGTTCAACAGGAAGTGGACTATTCTTTCCCTTTAGATACAAATTCCCGATGTCAAAATGGACAATTCTTCTAGATTAAGTCTTCGCAAACTTGAATGACCTGAGTCATTCTGTGGTCGAAGCTCTACTAAAGTGGAAATACTTCCTCAACCGTCTTAATCTCGGAGGCCTTCAACTAGTTGGACAGTAGCCTATATATCTATATATAAAGGACTCATCGTCTGCTCCCAGAAAAGTTAGTCATGTTACAATGGTGATACGTCCTAGTTGCAAGGCATGTACTTTTAATTTCTGCAAGTATTTACCAACTATCGGGCTTTTCTTAGTCCAAAACCATGGAAGTGTTCATGTGTATCGCAGCTCTTTTTCTGATCGCCTTTTTCGTCATTGATGTGTGGTACTTCCTAAGGTTACTCTACATGTTTATCTACACCAGCCTCCTTCCAAGGATGAGTCCATTGGATCCGTTCGTAGTTTTTGGTAATTCGTTTTTCGTTTTGTCCTGATTTATTTTATTTAAATGATTTAAGTCTAAACACTAAAAACTAAATATATTTCAAGTTCAAGCATTGGCGTTTCTTTAAACTGTAAATTTCAGGCATGTGTATTTCAACGGACATTGATATGATGTTGACCCACAAGAACAATGGTCGTTATTTGCGTGAAGTGGATTTCGCGATGGTGCACTTTTGGCTACGAACTGGGCTTTGGTCGGAACTTAGGCGCCGGAATAGTTCACTGCTAGTCCAAGGAACGACCGTGCGCTACCGTAAGCCCATTGCCTTGTTCTCTGCGTATCGTATTCAGACCCGGGTAAAAGGAACTCTTTGAATTATTTGGAGAGGCATTAAGGCAGACGCATTAATGTATGGTTATCGATTAAGGTGTTGTACTGGGATGACACAGCTCTCTATTTCGAACATCGTTTTGTGACATTGCACGATGATTTCTTGCGGACCATTGTCGTTTGCAAGCAGAGGATCGTTGGTGGAGCTAAACTAGGGAGCATCTTCCACGATGTGTTTAACAATAATATCCCCCAAGCTGAACCTGCTCTTCATTTTCAAAAATGGATCGAGCTTAACGAGGCCATCAAGTATCCAACGCAACAGTGCACAGAAAGAACGGAATCCGAGAAGGAGAGTTGAAGCGAAGTGCTGCCTTTACCTTTGCTTTTGTAGCTCAAGGGTTGAAATATGTAACATAATCTAGGTGCTTCTTGTACGTTTTTTATTATTTTAATACCTTGTCTCTCCGTGTTGGAAAAGTGTGTGTGCTCTACCCCTGAATAGTTTTTCAGTGTTTCTTAAAGAGTTTAAGACTTATGACGAGCTCGGGTTTTCATGTGCGTTACCAGTTATGAACAGCAATTTTCTCTCCGATTTTCAATGCTTCATTAATGCAAGGAAAAGGAGATACTAGAATCCAAACGATTTGATTTTTGTCCCGTCAGGCAAAAGTTTCCTATACGTGTTTTTCCCCCTTCCCTACTTATTAAGCAAAAAGTTGGAATAGCAAATTATAAATTTTTCCCGTGTTGGTGTTTATTGATCTTTTTCGTATACGTTAGCTTGAATAATTGCTAGCGTTTTGTTTTAATGTTTCTATGACAGTTGACGACATGTTCAAAGCACTAACTCGGCTAATGTTGTACAGTGTCTAATGAGTTTCTTGTAGTTATTGTTTCTTTTCTCTCCAATTAAGAAAGTTTTAATATTAGTTTATTCATTATTATACATGTTGAAGTTTATTGATCTTTTTAGTATACGTTTGGCTCACGTGTGTCAGCTATGGTAATTGCCAATTACCATATAGCAGACACTGTCCCTGAAACCCCAAACAAAATGCTTCCAATTACTAATTGGAAGCATTTATTTGTTTGGGGTTTCAGTGACAGTTGACGACAGCCTCTACGTTCTAACTTGACTAAAGTAGTACAATGACAACGCCATCAACCGAGTTGTCCTCATTAAAAAAGCTGAAGCGAGCGTGGAAACCAACTAGTAGGAGGTGGAATTGTAATGCAAATGAAAACAGAGTTAGTGTGTGGGTTTACTTGGGAAAGCCGGGTCATTTCAAAGAATATTTATTTTTCTCTTCCAGCAATTGAGGCAGAATAAAGTTTACTTTCGGCACAGAAGAAGAGGATAACATTTGACTTTGAGAGGAGAGCGTAAAAAAGAAGAAGATAAAAGGAAAAAAAGAATCGATAGAGAGAAGCAATAGCCCCCGACAGTTTGTGTTCGAATTTTTTGTCATTCACGGAAGGTTCGAACTTGAAAATCAAATTAGCGCGCCGCTTCTACCGGAAAATGCGCTCAACACACAAAATAACGACAGTTAGGAGAAAGTTCGCGCCAAGCCTTGTTGTTTATTTTTGTGGAGCCTCCCAATTAGCCATTAGTTAGTGTAGATTTCCATGAACAATCAGGTATTTTATAAAGCTGTCCTTTCCTAATATTCTCCTTCAGGGTTTAAGACTTCGAAATTTGCCTCATAGTACAAAATGGCCCAAGCTTTATTGCCCATCATCCGTCTCTTGTCTTATGACCTTTTCTCGGTGTGTTAATCTTCTGAACATAAAACGAAGGTTTTTGTGGCACGAAAAGTGCTACTTTCTGCATCGTAATTAGGAACGTAGGCTGTTCCTAAGGTATATTAAATACTAACCTCTCTGCGTATAATCGTAAAAAAAAGTTTTGTTTAGTTCTAGGATTAACATCTTGCTTGTTCGAAGAAGACGAAGAGCGCAAATTAGAATGGCAATTTCCATACTCATTAAAAAGCTATTAACCAGCAGGTACCCTTGATCTTACGATCGTTTCCTTTGATTGAAATGCAAGCGCGGAAGATTGATGCAAGCTTTTTGGTGTCCTAACGTATTTATGTTATTTTATTCTATTCTATAGGAGCTGTTATGAACGCTGTATGAGCACAAGGACTTACAACTTTGTGTCGCCCAACAAGGGACTAAGGCTAAACTCAATTACAGAGTTTTCAACCATGTGTGCTAAACTTTGGGGGGCCATCAACGCCGAGGCTTGAAGGGAAAACGGGACATTTTCGTTACCCTTTCATTTTGGGAGGGCTCCCATACTTGTGAACGTTTGCAAGCTAGCTTAGAGTCGGTCGCCTTCAAAGGAAGAATAACATACTTGTTGGTTGACATTTTCCGGGAAAGCTACGCATACATATGCACTCACGCATGTGCTGCAAGAGACAATGTGAAAACAATGAATCTGCATTTGTATGCCAACTTAACGGGTTAGGCGTCCCCAAGAGGTCCATGAGGAGGCTGGCAATGAAGAAAAACTCGAGATACTGTACAGTTTGACGTTGCCATTTGCTCCGTGAGAGTACGTGCACTATGTGCCAAGTTCTAAAAGAAGAAAAACGAGAAAAAGCTGTTAGGCTTTTATCAAAACTATTACGAGTGGGGGAAAAGGTAAAAGAGAAAATCTTCTATTAGTTTAGTGGCTAGCCAGGCGTGTGCTGTTTTATCGAAGGGGTTGCATATAAGTTACGTTTATCAGGCTTTTAGGGTCTAAATTGCCGTTTTTCTTTTTCTTTTTATTTCCTACCCGTCCAATTTGCCCCTTTCCGGTTCGTCTGAGATGCTAGCAAGGTGATACCAAACCCTGCAGCTTTTCGCAAAGGATACAGCTTCCAATTACCCATCAATCTCTCTCTTGGCAAGGATCTCAAGTCCGTGTTAGCATTCAAGTTCTATTTCTTTTGCAACCAAGCGTAGGACATATAGCACCTATCAGGCAAAAGGGCCAGGGCACAAGACAAGCACAAAGGCTTTAGCTTACTTACGCTCCTAGTCCCAACTCTATACTCGTTCGTACAAAGTATTATTTCTTTTTTTTTAAGCATAAGGAAGTGAGACACATCTCTGATCCTGCCCTTACAAGGCTGAAAAGACAAATAAGAACACAAAAAGGTGATTTTACGCTTCAAATAAGGAAAGTTTGAATTCTCGAAAGAAATTTACGCTTGTATTACAAAAGCTTCACTGTAATCAATAAGTTCCATGTGACCCATCCATGCGAATTTGAGAGCAAATAACTAGAACCCAAAAGTTTTAAGATGAGGAAAATGACACAATTTAGACTTTTGATTAGAAATGGATTTGCGTATGGGACTGTCACAGGTATAAAGAAATGCCTACAAATCCATGATTCATTTTCGTGAACAAATTTTGTCTTGTGTGTGTGTTGCTTTATCTCCCAAAACCAAAGCAGCTTAAAGCGTATAAAAGCAAGCTATCTTCCCAAGTCGTCCACCAAGAGTTGAGTGCTTGGGCTGTTTCGAATAATCAGCTTACACAAGTTATACACTGGGCCGAAGAAAACTTCACTGTTTATCATCTCGCTGTAAATCCCAGCTTCTTATCCTGCCAAGTACAAACTGTCACGTAGGCTTGATTCTTTTTTTGCTCTCTTATTCTTTGTCACCCATGGGATCTTGTTTATTTTGCGGGAGGGGGGGCAAAATAGCTGTCGGATCTTTGTACTTGCATTCATTTTCGGTTCGTTTTTTTCTTTCTTTCGGGATATAATTCACTTTCCCACCACTTCATTATTACCTCGTTTGGCACAAAAAAGGAGGAGACAAGCATGGAAAGTGATGAATAAGGCACCTTATTGTCTTTCCCTTTTTCCTCATCTTGTACATCGTGGAGTGTTAGAGCACGCCGCAGTCAAGCGTTATTAATTCACACACACCTGAACAAGAAATTAGGGTGAAGTCCACGTCGGAATAGTTGGGGTTTTAGCTTTTACAGCAGCCTGGAATCTTGTTTCTCATGATTTGATCTGCCAAAGCCAGATTGTAGTAAGCGCAAGCATGGACATGAGCCAGATATGCCACTGACAGAGCGAACTCCCTCGTGCGTTGTCATGTACCGCGGCTGGCTCCGCTCCTAAAACCATTTGCATCCGTTTATTATTGACTTGGGAGCGCTACCCCTTTTCCAATAAGATCTATGACTATTCAAACAGTCTTACCGTCGTCGATATGGACTTGCACGGTAGCGAGCGAATCCTGGGCTCGGCACTGGTACTGGCCACTGTCGTTCAGTTTGACTTTGGATAGAGTCAAACAACTCGTTGCGTTGTCGCCTTGCTTATCCGTTACCACGCTGCCCGAAATAATGTGTAAACCAGCTTTTAATAACATGTGCCAAATGCAATTAAAGGATTAATCAAATGCGTGATTTGAGAAGACTTTCTGTGACATGGTTGCAAACAAGTTGGAAGTATAGCGGATTTGGGACTGTAAACCAACTTGGGTCAATGTGAACTTGGACGTATTTCGATTCGTGTAAACTAATTGATTGAATTTGTAATTTAATTCACTTATTGTTTTTTCGTGGCAATGCCCACGCCGGCCTTCGCTTATTGTTTATATTTATGTTTGATTTATTTACCTGACGCCTCCACGGGTTGTATCGTAATTGAGTATCGTCTTTCCTCGGGTCCAGAATACGGTGTAAGGCATGGGCTGAGCTTGTCGAACTCTACAGCAGACTTTGACGGTACTCCCGACTTTATAAAATTGCTCTGCAATTTTTTGGCCGTAAACGTCCGAAATTTGAACTTCAGGACCTATAAAAAGCAGACAAAATGGGCGCCAGTAGTATACGACATGATCTCTTTTAAAACGTCTGGGCAAAAGAGGGGACTCAAGAACCCATTTTCCGGACCGGCAAACGGATATTTTACTGCCATAGTTTTTAAAGAAATATATATGCCATTTTTCAGAAACCCCGCGTTGAGAGAAATGACCTCCTCGCCCTCATTTGGCGGAACTCTTCTGTGTGTATAACGTTCCCTGTTGGCCTTTTCTCCTCATCCCTGAGCTCCCAAACTTTCTTATGTAATTTTATTTATTCTCGTTTTTTGGGGGGAGGGAGTTATTATTGGCGGCTTTTGACCCGAAAAGGATTGTTTTCCTAGTGAAACTAGTTAAATGTGCATGCAATTCCGCTCTTGGAGCCGCGCTGTAATGCAATAAGCAAAGACAATTCACTTGGAGTCGTAGCCAGGAGGAAGTCCGTTATCATGTAAAGTCCGTAATTGGGGGAGGGGGCCGGTGATGCTGACATTGTTGGGTTTTTGGGATGGGGTGGTGGGACTTGCTGATTTCAACTTGTCCTTTTAGCAAAACCCAATTAGGAAAACCTTCCCTTTGCTAGGTGTAATCACGTTTGCTCATGGGCTCGTCGCGGTTCTAGTTGTGGTTTTACTCTTTGGACCCATGGTTGAGGAGAATTGAATTGAATTTGGGGCGTTCCACAGGACTGGACTTTTGCTTATACCAGTACCGTGACCCAAAGTGTACACGCGACTCCACTACAGCTAAGACTCTTCAGTCAACATCTCGAACGTCATAGCGCGGGTACCACAGTCGTAGAGGCAAAACTTTACACAGTTTAGAAGTTAAGAAAGTTGAGGTTTAACATACCACTAACTTGGAGGCGGACTACCCAAGTCCGGGGCGGGTGACTGTTAATTTGGCATTCGTACAGGCCATTATCGTCCAAACTCAGGCTTTGGATGCGTAAAGTCCAACTACCGGGGTATTTAAACAGGACTGCCAGGCGAGCATCGCCCGTGTAGGCCACTTTGCCCACCGTCAGCAGCAATAAATCTCCGCGAAGACGCCGGAGCCACGACACCTATAACAGCACAATCGTTAACGTGTCACCCAAGGGACTCTTACAATATAGATGTGTTTTCCCTTCCCCCCCTTCTTTCCCGTTTTTTCTTTTCCCCACCCTGGGCCAAAGAGCTATAGACTGTCTAAACTCTGGGAGTAAAGGAAAAGAGTTGACAAAAAATTACCTCAACGCTAGATAGAGATAGAGAGACAAAAAGAATGAGAAAAACGGATGTTCTATGCTCGCCATGTCAAAAAGCTTTTGACCGAAGAAATGGTACCAGCTTGCTTCTGTGGGAGCCATACTGAATGCCAGCACGAGCAACAGAAACATACACAGTCCCGGCCCAACGGTCGTTTTTGGATTTTTTCCCCCTATCCGAGCAACAAAAAAACCTATAAAATAAAAGAAACAAACACATATCCAGCTATAAGCACTGAATAATAAAAAATGCTGCCCTCTAAATTGCTGCCAAAGGGGTTGTAGTTAGGAGGGGAAGAGATTTTTTGTTTAGTGTTTTGTTGCGAGCCTGTAGAACACTTACAGTTTGATTGCCGAGCTGACGGACGGAACAAGGCAACAATGCGGCCGAGCTTACAGGGAAAGTGAAGGTAGCATTTGCATAAGGATCACTCGCATTGACTGCTTCGCTCAGATTGCCCATACCCATTTCAGCTAGTTCAAAGGCCGGGCCCGTGATATGGGCGCGATGAGGAGAATGACTGCGTGTTGCTGTCCCATAAATCTTATGGTTTCCTGCCGCTGCTCCTGCTGCTGGTAAAAGATTGCTGCTGCTGCCTGCTGCGATGGGAGCGGGAGCACTCTTGCCAGGTTCTATGACACCTACTTCACCTTGGGTAGCCTGCATAGCCACGTCTCGTTTATGCTTGTGTTGTTGTTGAAACGGAAGGATAGGCGGCGATGACAGTGCGGAAGCGGTGGCAG
Organism: Lepidurus arcticus; assembly: GCA_003724045.1. Lineage (NCBI taxonomy): Eukaryota > Metazoa > Arthropoda > Branchiopoda > Notostraca > Triopsidae > Lepidurus > Lepidurus arcticus. Next base: position 128,218 of record RJJA01000091.1, read on the forward strand.
TTTGAAGAGTCGCTGGAAATGTGGTGGGGTAGGTGAATACTGGCGGGAGGGGGTGGTAGTAATAGGGTACCCGATCTTCCACAGCACAATGCAATCTGAACACCACACGACACGTTCGACACTTTTGTCTAGGCCGGCTCCGTCTCCTACCTCGTATCGGATGCACTACTTGATCTCGTGACCCAAGTTGGAAGCTGCACTTCCTCCAACAGCAGGGCTGTAACTTGCGGTTCGTGAGAGCAGCTAGAGGCCAAGTTAAAGTTCTGTTTGCATTTCCCATCCTCGTAAAAGGCGTAGGCTCGTAGGAAATTCGGAAAGCGTCAGCATTTCTTCGCGGAAGGTTACTATGCAAATTAGACAATGTGGAAGAAATGGGCCATGTCTGACTCTGAACATAATGGAATGGAAGAACTTTGGGTGCTTCGGTGCGATGAGTTGTTGAAAACGGCGAGGAGGAAAAACGCGCCGGCAGCTCTGCTTTGGACTCGAAATAAGGAAATTTGAATGATAATTCCGGCCCTAGATGAAGCGTCGTGCAGCGTAGTTGCGTTCGTTTTTTAGTCATTTTTTACGAATTGAGTTGAGTTAAAAGATGAAAAGTTGTTGTTTTTATGAAAGGGGAAAGAGAAGGAAAATGGAAGAAATAGGTTTGCATGATAAGCATCCGTACATATGGGACAAAGTTGCTGTCGACTCCTACTTACCATGTCTCTGGGGCGTAGCTATTGCTGCAGCGTTACGAGACGCGATCGGTGCGTACCAAAGTAGGATCCAGTAGCAAGCAATGGAGCAGCAACAGCACGGAAGAGTTCTTCGGTTAATTACCAATGCCATGTTCACTTTAGCCAAGCATGGTCTAAAGGTCTCGATTACCTATTGAACGGTAGTAGCAAAGGGTTTCTGTGTTGACTGCTTGCGTGTCAATTTCTGCAGAGTTTTCGGTCCAGTTGCTATAGCGTTGCTTTGGCTGGGCAAGTAAGACTGATGAAGGAGCTCGTGGCTTTCGCAGTAATGTCACAACAGACCGAAGGCGGTACAGTCTATTTTTTGTGGGGGGATGTGTGGCCCTACATTGTTGGGTTTCACATGTGTCGAGTGCGTTCGCCAATCCTTTGTTTTTCCCTCGCTTGGCTTCCTGGGAAGTAAATATACGTGTCCAACGCTCTCGGGGAAAGCGAAACTGAGCTGTAAATACACCGAGAGAATTAAACATGACTACAAGTACGCCGGTCTCTGTTGTTGCTATCGCTAGAAATTCTCCTACTTCCCCCTGCCTTTTGCAGAATAATCAAAACCCTGTCCACTGAATTATACTCCGTCTTGGGTTCTCCCTCTTATGTCAGCAACTTCAAAGGATCCTTCTTTAAAGTCACAATTTGACGCCAATTGGTAACCTATATAGCTGCAGTAATAGACTACAAGATAAATGGACTCTAGTCGAATGCTCTAATTCAATCCTTTTTCTTTTTTTGGACAAAGTAATAAGTTTCTAAGCATTGCACATGACGTCATAGAATGGCAGAAATATAGGATTTTTTTTTAGCCAGGCCAGAGGTTCTCTTTTTCTTCTCGAGCCTTGTCATCACAATTTCTGACTAGTGACGGTATTGCAACTTTGTGTATTTCCGGGCGCAATATGAAAGCGAACTTCAGTCAAAGAGTAATTGTGAACAATGGCGACGCTTCTGTGGGATGACTTGGGTGTGCTAGGTTGATTGCTACAGGAAAAGCACGGAATGGCTGCGGCAGCAATGTTGGGCAGGACGCGTTAAAAGCCTTTGAGGGGGTGTTATATTGTTGCGAGCGTATTGTTTGGACCATAACTCAGATAGCAAGGTCCAGTATCAAGGCAAAGTACAAATTGTCGCCGAAAGCAACCTAATGTTTTATGTTGGTGGTCTGTATTAAGCCATCCTCTACCTCGCTTTTCCTTTTTAAGAGCCCACAGACTTCTTAAGTGCTTCACATAGTTGTAGCGTTTTCTCGCAAGTCATGTCTTTATTACGGTCATATGGCAGTGACGTCTTAGGAACGCCCATTAACTCGCAGGTCCTTCAACTGGAATGCGTGAAGGAACTGCTTTGAATGCGTGAAGGAAAGTGACGAAAATTACTTAGGGCGAAAGATCTTAAGCGTGCACATTTCTTGCCCTCTGTTTCTCCATTGAAAATGCTTATGATCAACTGGTTTATCAAAGAAGTGAAACGCCTCTAGGGAGCCAAGGTTCCTGTAACTATCGAAGCAGCAATGTCAGAAGCAACATTTCCCCTTTTTGTGCTTCTTACATTGTTTCGTCAACCCGGAAAGTCCACCAAGTTGATACTCAAGTCAGGCGAAAGAGGAATAAAAACCTTTCTACTGGTGGAGGGGAAAAAAGCTGAATCGTTTGCATGTCGAAGATCTGGGAATCCGCGAGCCAATTTTTGCAGCAGCAAACCTTATTACGCGAGATGTGGAATTGCTGCAGACGATCGGTAGACCGCACAGATCGAGCGTTGGTGTCTGTAAGTTTACACGGTACTTTTTTACGCTCCCGAGAAGGGAGAGATGAAAATGACAGCGACTATTACTTATTGTTCCCAAGTTTGAGACTCTTTTTTTTGGGGGGGGGGGAAAAGCAAAATACTAAACGTGAAAGTGAAAAGCCAGAGAATCTCGTCGCTCTGTAACTATTTCTCTCTTCTTTTTATGTTTGCTCTATCCGAGGACAAGCTAACAGATCTCAGCGTTGAAATGAGAAATCCGCCGAAGCAGATGGCTTTCGCCACAAGTATCGCCTGTCGGTTTGAGAAAAAGGAGGGGAACCAATTCAATCGGTCTCAGATTGCAACAAGGCAGAAATACCTTCCCAACTTGCAAGGAAATGAAGTTTTTGACCTATTCTCTGTCTGTCGCTGTCTCTATTCTCAGCTGGCACTCTGCCTTTTCTGGAGAATACGAGAGAAAGTAAGTTTGTCGCCTCCTATTGTAGTTCTAAGTCGATGGGCAAAAAAAATATAAAAAATCTTTTACTCCTGTTGCCCTTCCGTATTTCTTTGGGAAAAGAGATAATTACTCTTGATAGCTCCAGCACGCCGGGAAAAAAGGGGGCCCAAGACAATCAAGAAAGGATCTGGGGAAGCTTTGTTTAGCAAATGCTCGAGTTCGATTGCGTGTTCTGTGCCTCGACACCAAACGCGCGGCATCCATACAAATATAGACTCAAGTCATTCCTCTTTGCAGTAACACCAGCTTTAGTCCTGTTTTAATTGAACGGTAATGGAACAGAAATCGGACAGACATCGCGCTCCCACATGGCAAGAATGTGGCGAAAGGGAAAGGAAAAGATTAACGAGTTTTAGAAGCCAATCGATATAGCAGGCCCGAACTTTCGCAGTGTTGTATACAGAAAGGAACCTCGTTGCAAAAAAATAATTGTTGAGCCCGAGCGAAGCATCCAAAGTTTGGCACAACCAGGGCAATCTTTTGGCCGAGATCATATACATTTTGCATCTATATACCTTTTCCACTACTTAGGACTTGCGCAAAGGAATCTTAACCTCCATCGTGCTTTTGGCGAATACAAACGACAAATAGTAGCTTTAGGTTCCATTCGGTGGTTTGTAGGTTTAGGTCGTTTTTGTCATGTCTCGACAGTCATATCTCTTGCAGCTCTATATAAAGCGGTGGGAATGGAGTTGTTGCTAGAGTTGCAAATGGGGAAGGAGGGATGTAAACAAAGAAGGGACGTAACAATCACCGACCCAAGTACATACATATATACTTGTAAAACTGCGTTGTAGCATTTGTTAAGTATACTATACGGTTTGTTCTTAATCATTATGCGGGGAACATTTATGGATCCATTGCACATTCCCCCATCAACCTTCCCGCCTCTTTTGCAATGAAATGTTAATGGTATACTCGAGTATAGAGCTTAACATCCGCGTTGGTTGAGAGCACCAGATTTCGAGGGGCGTTTTAAGGGGACAGCGAATGGAATTTCGGAACGATTTAGTGCTAAATCCACCTTTGGGACCAGAAAGCGTCAAGCAAATGCATCTATTAATTGATCATGATCGCCCAATAGTACCCTAACCCATTTCTGCAGCTCTGAGCGAAGTCATGTTAGAATGGTTCCCAATTCCAAATTTTCAATTATTATAACCTAATTATTCTGTATCTGACTATGATTGGCAAATAAGAAGGGGGTATCAAACAGCAGAATAAACATGTTTGGATATGAAGACTGCGAAACCCATATAGCACACTGTGTTTTCCGGAGAAGGAGAGCATAATTGGGGCAATTTGAACACTGTTGAACTGCTAAGTAGCTTCGGGATGCATGTCGATGGTTTGTTTTCTGTGGTGTGTATAGGAGAAGCTCCGCAAAACTTCACCAAGAACCAACTTAATTATAAGTCTGTGCAGTTATACTCGAGCACGCGGAGCGGGAAGAACGAATGAGTGAATGAACGAATCCATGAATACAACTTCTCCAATTGATATCACACGCACACAACTTTGATTGCAAGGGCAACGAGCGCGGGTTCTAACCATTCTCAAACTTTGCGCTCAGCCAGAGTCAATTACACCAACTAAGAAAGGGAAATAACAGAACTTTATCAACAAAAAGCCTGCATATAAGGTTATTGGTCTTCAAGAGTTTCCAATTTGGCATGGGCTCACCAAGTTTCTGAAAAGTTGTGATGCCTTTTCCAAAAAATGGCGGGGAAAAAACTAAACCCGTTTTTGTAGTTATTTGATGTCAGAAATCGGTTGGGAACGCTGGATGATGGTACAGTTTGTGGGAATGTTGGGAAAGGAGACAGCTATAAGAGACTTTCTAGAACTTTGCTCCTATTCGAGAGTCAAGTTTTGTGTCAAGTGGGTGAAGGGAGCTTTTGGATTTAGAGAAACGAAAGGAGTAGACAAAGAAATGGCTAACAATTGGAGTCTTTAAAAGAGCTTTTGTTTGTTCTTTTCCCTGGTCTCTGTTTCCTATTCCGTGGAAAGTGTCAAAGTTGCAAAAAGAAGTTCGTGTTCGTGACAGATATATGTTGACAATCCTGCCTGAGCGAGAGCGAAAGAATTGGACCCTGGCGATATACACGCTTACATTCATTGCTTTGCTGTTGATTTTAAGGGGTATAGCTTTATCTGGGGAGTATCACAAATAAGAGTTGCAATCATACGGATTGCTGCCTTGTGCGCGAACTCTATACATAAAAGACCAATGTTCATTTCATTTGCTGCGACATTGAACATGGAGTTTCTTCTACTTTGAAAATACTTCGAACTACTCTACTTAGAGCCAGAGTCAGGATGTTATCAGGTATAAGTGTATGGGAGGGGCCATTTATCGTGTCAAGCAATAATTCTTTGCTTGATTTTTCGCTGTTCGTGTCGGTTTCGCCTTTCTGGATGTTGAATGCCGAAATGGATCGCCTTTGCCCCACAGACGCCGGCTAAAAGTTGGTTGACAACTCAGCCGACAGGCTGACAGTAGCCCAGGCCAGTCAAAGAGACAGACATATAGGACAGCGACAGACACACGAGGTGTATGTGTAAGTCTTAAGTCTTCTAGAGGGCATTGGTTACAATGAAAACAAGGTTGTCTTCATAAAATAGAGATTGGGACAGAATAGTTCATGTTTCTACCGTCTAGGGATGTTCTTTCTTTCGGTCGTGGGCGAAATAATAAATGAAATAATTAAATTGTGGCTAACTGGCGTCAAGGACGTATCTATTATAGATGCTGCCAGAAAGCTTTCTTTACTGAATGTGTTAAGCACGGAAGTACAGCACTCTTATAACCATGGTAGCTAACTGCCGTAGGTAATGAGCCATGCCGTGACACGGCCGTGACGTCATGATCAAAAGTTTGCATGCCAACAACTCGGGAACGGGCAATCCTAAGAATTTGAAACATAATTCATTGTTTTTCGAATAATGGATTCTAAAAGCATCGTGGTGTACATATGTGTTACACAGCATAGTTGCATTTATAAGATCAATGGCTGTCAGAAAAGCACCCCCAACATTTTGAGCAAGTAGCAGACAGCTTGCATGGGGAGCGAAAAGCTTACTATGCTTGCATGGGGCGAAAAGATGCGAAAGCGAAGCACGTAAAAAGTGCTGCACCCAAAAGTCTTGTGCTCCATAAAGCCTGTAGCACAGCTAGAAGCAGCTGTTGGTCGTATTTCGTCAGTACTTTCGTTTCCTGCTGCTCTGTATTACGCCTTCCACCTTTAGCGTGCAAATCTGATTTGCGTCGAGGAAATAAAAGAAAGTGATACCGACTTCCTCACATACAGGCCCACACACACTTACACACATAAACCTACTCACGTTATAGATGGGTATACAGCGTATGTAGTCTGACTGCTAGGGGGCTAATGGGGTATGATACGTGGGCGAAGTGCAGTCTGAGAAATCTCGTCTTTCAGAGGAAAAGTTAACGAAGGAGAGTCGTGATCAGAAGATATCTTCTCCCAGCGTCTAGTACCGTACCCTTTTTTCTCTCTCCTCGTGCTCTGTGCTTAAAACTTATTACCTTTTTATTTCTTTTACCATCTTTTTTGCCTTAACTTCATGTACTGGGCCCAAAGAACCGTAATCAAGCCTTGAGACTGCTCTCATCTTGTCATGTAATTAAATGTGCAAAGTAAAAATCCAAAACGTGCTTTATTCTTCAGCTCGTCTATATCTTTCCACGTCACATGCTAATGTCTAAGTAATCGAACAACTAAGGTCGTTATATGCGCAGGTTCTCACGTACTGCACTGAACTGTACTGTACTATGCCGTACTGTCGCTTACATGACTTCTGTAAGCTAACTTGGATGTGATGGCGTCTAATTAGAGATTTGAATCCCTTCCTAAAACTAGGAAAGTATGTCATGCTGGATTTACTTTTGAAAAGCAACGGGGTGAATGACAAGCGTTCAGGAGACCATAGTTGATTTTATGCTGTATTTTCTCTATTTCCGGTCCACGCATTCCAGTGACGATTTGGTTAGTCGTGAGTATTGAGAGAAGAATGTTGGGTAAAGCATTTAACGAAGGAGGGGGTATAAGGTGTGTTAACGCGCCACGTAGTTCTGTATCCGTTTATCTTTTATGGTGGTAGTATAACTACCATTGGGAGCACAGGGCAAGAGAACCGTGCTACACAAGGTGCGGCTTCATGAATGTCCTCAGTGTGTGTGTCTGTCGCCTGTCATGAGTAGCAGGAGCAAAAGATATGGCTGCGACCAGGCCAGTATAACGGCAGCAGAAGCAGCAATTTCTTCGGACGTTATAGGACCAAATGGAAGCAACCTTGGGAACGCGCTTAGCGCACATCATTTTGGTCCAAGTTACCGACACGTGTTAAAAAAAGACTTGGCAAACCTTTCTGCCACTTGTCCTTTTTTCTGGATCATGGGTGTCGGTGATGTAAATACATACTCGCGAATGAAAAACGGATCGTAATTGGGGTATGTGTACCGGCAGGGAAAATCTGTCATTCTCCAACACACGCTGGTACATTACTAGGGAGCTTGGTTCTACGCCATTGTTGCAGCAATTAATCGCTTGTTCGTCAGAGCGGAACTTCCTATTGATTGCCCCAAGAACCGAACAAACAAATTGCATGGTGGATGTGGCAATTGGGTTTCAAGCTCAACCAAGCAACAGTAAGGCCAGACAACCAGAGTGTAAAATAGAACAGATCATATTGGAACAGGCAGAAATATTCCATTTTCGGGGGTTTGATCTTCATCAAAGGTTTGATTGTTTATAAATATCTTAGATTTTTTCTATGGAAGAGTCCATTGATCTCTGGGAATGTTCTATAACTTTTTGGTTCTGGGTTTCTGGCGGGAAAAGGGAATAGTCTTATATTTTTATGACTTCGTACGGTTATTTTAGGGCGGGAGGAATAGGAGAAGGATATATATCGACTTTGACGACCGGGTCCCGAAAATGACGAACCGAAAACCAAAGGGCGTCTTGTGCAAAGATTGTTATCGCTTTTCATCTCTCCCGGACTGACATTTGAGTAACTGATTGACAAAATTCCATTTCATGTCTGTTTGGTTTGGTAGCATTCTATGAACGATATACATTTCTCGTCCGTCATATCTGTGTCGCAGGTCTAATCTTCCTCTTTCCCTTTTTAAATCTTCTCTTTATTTTTCACCATTTTTTTTCTCTCTCTTTTATCTTTAGTCCAGAGGTTAGCAACCGAAGGAGGTAGCAAAAATCTGGCCCAGCTCCGTATCTTTTAAAAGCTGGGGAAGCTGAAGCCGCCAATCTAATGGAATAACTCGATGGAAAATCGAAAGACTTGGGGGTCAAAAACTGTGAAGTTCATTTTTTTATATATACAGCAGGCTGCTCTTTCTTTTGCGGTGTATAAACAGTGGAAGGAAAGGAAGGAGTAAAAGAAGAAGACCTCCACCGCAGTCATAGCCGCGGTACATTTGGCAGCAATATCGTACTGATATAGTACGGAAAGTCATTGAGGAGTCAGATCAAGATAGGGAGAGGGAGAAGAAAAGGGTTCTTAACCCCACAATAGTCCACAGGATTTTTTTTCTTTTTATAGGGAACCCTCTTTCTGTGCGACATTGGCATTTTAATGGCACTTTGATGGCCAACAATAGTGCTAAGTATAAACCGAAAGCGGGGGGTCAACTTGAAATATAGACCTCCCTTTTCAAGAGTAGCGATTCTGCCATCACCCTGTTAATCTCAGACCAGGCGTAAGGCGGGTGCTAAAGAGCACCAGTAATTCTCTCTTTCCCCAAAGTCTTTAGAATTGCATAAACTTTGCCATTTGCAGGAGACTAATCAAGCGAAGGTAGCGCGGAGCAACCTTTCGACTTTGCGATGTAAGCCGCAGCCCGAAAGTGAAGACTTGGGTCAATTACACATTATAAAGTATACCAAGAAAGGAATATAACTCCCCAAGTTTCCTTGACATAGAGTTCGTGCCATGACATTACATTCTCGAGGTCGCCCTGTGTGAATAAGAATGGCTGCGTTTCACTTGCGGACCCAAAAGTTGTTGACTTGTTCCAAAAAATAGCTGTGGGTAGTTACCAAAAAGTCAGCTAGTGCTGTGCTGCCTAACAGAACTTGGAAGGCAAATTGTGTGGGCGGTATTTTGCATTTTTTTTAAAGAAACTGAATAATACAATACTTGAACCACTTATAGCCACGTGGAGCCCATTGATGGGTGAAATCAAGTCAAAGACTTGAAAAGGGTCGAGAATCTCTTGAAATACAATCCATTGTTGTAGTTTTTTTGCTTTCCGGTAGAATCTCCTTCAAACTGAAATAGATCGGACACTCAATTTGCGTAATTTAACTCGTCTCTCCACACTCATAGTAAAAGGATAATTCGGGAATAAAAAGGAAGGCTACTTCATGTACGAAGCACACATCCACACACACGCGTAGCACTGAGCTGTACACTGGGGAAAATACGTGTTTGTGAAGCAGCACACGACGTACTGATCCTGATCTGGAAGCTAGCGAACGCGTACTAAAGCTTCCGCGAAGCCGGAATTTCTGTTCTATTACTTGGGGTTTGGGTACGGAGTAGAGCAGACAGGGGTGGGAGGACATTGCGCAGACTGTAGAAAGGAAAGAAGAAACAGAGATTATTTTAGTTAGGAGACAAATATCCCAACAGTCGAAAAAAATGCGCAGCCGAGCAGAGACTCCACTGTAATATTATTACTGCTTTTATTATTATTTTTTTCCGAGGCGTTTTTCTTCTTGCCGAAGACATAAACAGAAAACCAGACTGGATAGATTGATATACATATTATTTTACCCCAATTGTTTGTGTGTGATTGAATATGTTTTCCCGCCAATCTGCCCGGGAGTCGATTCCCTTGTTTTTGCATCTAAATTAGGTTTCGGCTTGAATTTGTTATGGAAGCACCATGCATGCCGAAGGTGAAATGGCATGCGGCAAGGGAAAAGGCATTATTATTGTAACGTGCATGGCACGCAAAACGAACAGGCGAATGTATGTCCAGAATCCAGAGCAGAACCACTTGGAAGTTATCTTATTGCTAATATGAAGCAAAAGGCTATAAAATGGCTAAGTTAAAAATCCATGTCTCGTAATATAGAATAATAGAAAGTGTTGCCAAGAGTTCCAAGTGAGCTAGCCATAAGCTTGACACTTTGTTTGGCCTTGAATTAAGCTTAACTCTTAGCCTTGAATTGATGGAGCTTGCCATTTATTTTGTTCTAGCTGTGTGTATGGTATGCTGTAAAAATGGCAGTAATTTTTATAGTAACTATACGAATGCTCCGCTCAAAGTAACCCAAAACTCCCTAATTTGCCTTTTAGAATAATAGTAGCAAATTGCTTACACATTTTCATTTGTATTGTAATTTTACAACTTGTTTTAAGTTTTACAATTATTATTGGCGTATGCGGTATCTGGTAGCCATTTTTGTACAGTGTATTGTGGTATTGCGTAATGGTACTTGCGTATTGATACTGTGCGTGTTGGGTTGTCACTTCTAGTTTTCACAGTAGGAAAAGTATAGGCAATGTGCGAAATCGTGTGCCGAAGTTTTTGGAACCTTCTAAATGAAAAAAACCCAGCTTATATAGGTGCAGTCGTTTGTGGCATTTATTTTCCAACCGGAAGAAGAAATGGACGGGGGCGGAAGGAGGGGAAGGGGGGTGTTGCGTGCTATGTTTCTATTCATGAGACTTAAAAAGACAGCGTCGCACTGACCCTGCGAGTTGTCCAATCTGGGGCGCTGCAATAATATCTTTATTGATGAAGAGAGTCTGCAGGCCACGGGTAAAAGAGATGGGGGTTATTGTAGACATGGTTTGAAGGAAGTGACGGTCTTGGGTTGCGGTTGGATCCCACTTATTGAATTGTCCTTTGTTTTCTATATCCAACGCATATGCAGAAGGGCTATATATATCGAAAGTCGTGGGATTGCTCGGTAACGGCTATCGAGGACAATCGGTGCAGTACTTTGAGAGTGTACGTTCATTCATTCATTACGTCCATTCGGAGTAAAAATACTACCCCATTCAGTGGTAAAAAAGGATGATAAATGGCCTTGACGAACATATGTGAATGCAATCTGTACCCTTTGTTTGCATCACCTCGACATACATATGTGTCGAAACCTAGGAAGTACAAATTTGCATTGCACAAAGTACAATATCCGCAACCGTACTATGCAAAAGACAGATATAGTTTTGTTGACAAGCTCAGTCTTAAGTTAACGCGCCATAATTTCCCTGTCCTAAAGTTTCAAGTTTAGTAATCTGGGAATAGTAATCTAATCTGGGAATAGTAATCTAATCTGGGAAATCAGCCTTCACCTTTTTGTTATTGTTATTATCTGTTATAGGAAGCAAAACAGCTTTATAATTTTATAAAAAATTCCTTTCCTTAGGACAGATTTGTCTACAAACGTCAAAGGTTGCAATTTCGTTGATCTTAGAAATGTTTATCGACAAAGTCAAAACGGTGATAACAGTCATGTTTTGTAGAGTTTTCAAAGGCTTTTAATCTTCCAAGAAAACATAATCAATGTGATTACATGTTAATTTTCTCCTTACGAACTCTAATCTGCCAGTCAACTTATCAGTTCTTTTCCTATAGGTTGGAATATCGAAAACAATTTAATGATGAAATTACACCACGTGACAATGTACCACGTGATTCTCTACCACCAGACCAGTCTTAATTACGTTCGATATGTCAGTTATTGGGAAAGTAGTATTGCCTGGGGATTAACTGGATAAAGTAATGGACAACGCCAGCTTTGTTAAAGATGTTGATCTCAAACGTAAGAAAAATAACATCGGAAAGTGCAAAATAATCATCGTAAAAGATTTCACGGTTGGGGCTAATTACGTTTCATGTTTTTCTAATTGTTTGTCGCCCCTCTTGTCATGTTAACTTCATTCGATTGCTACGGAGCAGAAGGAACTTTCGACGGTGCAAGTACCCGGAAACCTTGTCCTGACAAATGTGAACTTCGCCTGGAACGCAGTTTGGGCTTGTTTAGCGCAGTTTCACTCATCGTAGGAACCATTATCGGTAATTACCCTATAGATTCGTATTTCGGTTTGTAGATTCGACTGTACATTCCTGGCTTTCCTCAAGCTTTGTATCCCTACTTAAGAGATTTTTCTACAGGTTCTGGCATATTCATCGCACCTGGGTTCGTCATTGAGCAAACGGAATCTGTAGGGCTATGTTTAGTGGTGTGGGTAGCAGGCGGCTTGCTGGCCATGTTGGGTAAGAAAAAATCATGGAAAAAGAAACGACAATGGGGAAAAAAGTGTTAATGGTAACTGGTTTGTACTCCAACAGGCGCATTAACGTACGCGGAATTGGGCACAACTATTCCCAAATCGGGCGGCAATTACATCTATCTTTTAGAGAGTTTTAGATCATTTCATCGCTTTTGGGGGAAGCTGCCCGCCTTCTTGTTCATGTGGCTCAACGCAATGCTTCTTATCCCAGCGGGGTGGGTCATAGTCGTTCTCAGTTTTTCCGAGTACGCCATTAGCCCCATTGCTCGAGCGTTGGGTGTTTGCGAGGAAGTTGAAGACCTTCACGGCGCCAAAATTTTGCTGGCCTGCTTATGCTTACGTAAAAAAATCTCATTTTAGTAGTATTATTCCAACATGTGTAAGCTATGTGTAACTGTAGTCTTGTTTCACTACCGCAGTTATTGTTGCGGTTATCAACTGCCAGAGCACAGTCATGGCAGCACGGGTTCAAATTGTTTTCACCACCGCTAAATTATTGGCCATTGCTGTCATTATACTCGTAGGACTTTATAACATCGTTCGAGGCAAGATTAGTATCCTCTTTATCTTATCGCGCTTTTTCGTCTGCTTTTTATGATCGGAAGGAACCGAATTTGAATTAACGAAATCCTTTTTTCTTCCAGGTCGTTTTGGTTCCTTGGTTGAAGGGTTTGCCCACTCGACGTCATCGCCCGGGAATATTGCCACCGCTTTTTATAGTACCATGTTCGCTTATAATGGATGGTAAGGATCATCGTCCTATCATCTGCTTTCCTTAAAAAAAGGCGAGGCCTTGTGAGGCTTAACATATTCTATACATGAAGCAAAAGGAAGAAAGGAAAATTGATCGTACACTATTTATGAAGCAATTCGAAGCTATATTTCAGCCCTGGCATGGTACATAGCTTCATTATTATTTTTTTCGGGGGATGCTTTTTTAGGAACAACTTGAACTATGTGATTGAAGAACTGCAAGATCCTTCCCGCAATTTGCCAAGAGCCATTATTATCAGTATTCCTTTGGTAGCTACCTGCTACTTTTTGGTCAATGTTGCATATTTCACTGTGCTAACCCCCGAAGAAATTATAAACTCCCAAGCTGTGGCCGTGGTAAGTCCAGAAATCAATTTTGAAAGAAACCGTTCAGAAATATATTGAACGCTGTATATTTTTTATTTTACAAGCTTTTTTTATTCAATAGGATTTCGGATACAAGACACTCGGACAGGCCTCTTTTCTGATTCCGGTGGCCGTAGCCATGTCCACTTTTGGGGCTCTTAATGGAGGGTGTTTCGTGGCTCCGAGGTTTTGCATTTTTTTTTTTTAGAAAAAATGAATGATGTGGGCGCGGAATTTCATCTGGTTTCCTTTCAATAATAGGCTCTGCTACGTGGCGTCGCAGCAAGGGCACATGATTGACATACTTTCTTATGTCGATGTCGTGAGATTGACTCCCTCTCCATCCATCATATTTACAGTAAGACAGAAGTTTTGGTTTGGCCTTGCGAGTTGTGTCGCATATCACATAGTAAGTGGCCGTTTCTAGGTCATGATGGCCGTGGTTATGCTGATGATTGGCAATGTCAACAAGCTCATTGATTTCATCAGTTTTTCGCAATGGATTTTCTATGCCCTCACCATGGTGGGACTAGTCATTATGCGAGTCAAAGACAAGCATCGAATCAGACCTTATAAAGTAAAGGAGCACCAGAATTTTTTTGATTTTCTTTTGCAGAGAATGTATAGAAGGTACTATCACCTTGTGTTTGTACTCTTCTATAGGTGCATATCATCCTTCCGTGCCTCTTCTTCCTCATATCGCTCTTCCTGGTTTTGGCTCCTATAATCCAGGAGCCTCAGTTTGCTTACCTCTACTCGTTGGTATTCATGGGCATGGGAGTCGTCGTTTATGCAATTTTCATACACGGAGAGTATTCGCCGCCATGCATGGGTATATATTGACATTATATATGACTACGCCTTTCAAATGGAAAATTCTCTACGTATCTTAACTTTATGCTATTTTTTAGGTGGTTTAACCAAACGGGTCCAGTTGCTTTTGCTAGTGGCTCAATCCTCCAAGTCCGACTAAATTATTACGTGTACAAACTCAGTTTATATTTTATACAAATGATTTGTGCTATTTCTGTCTTAACTTTTCCCATTTATCCTAATTTATTAACGTTTTTAGTTCATTTTCCGTTCTTGAGTTTAGTCTATTTGTTTTACGAAATATTAGTTCATTTTTTATTACTAATTTTCAGTTCAGTTATTTTCATGAGTTTAGTTCAGTTCGTTATGGATAAAAGAGGTCCCCTTCCCATAAGGAAATTCCGTGAAAACAATAGATTTCCCAAGTGAATTCGCTTTAGTTCTTGGGTTTAGCCCCGGTAGCGCAACAATCGGGTTAGGAACAATGAATCGCAGCGAAAGTGTCGCTCCTACTTCGCGCCGTTGGCTATTATTCCTTCACCTTCTGTGTTCTCGACGTCGGTCGACGTGGTGAATTTTTCTAGCTCAGTTTTCCAACGTGGTTCTCAGTCTTTAGCTTAAGAAATTCGCCAAATTGCAGCTAAAATGTCTGAATCTAGCAAAGTGAACTGGATTCCCTTGGAAAGCAACCCAGATGGCATGAACAAGGTGATTTTAATTCTAAAGTCTGTAATTAAACGATTTTAGGCACATTTATTTTGTTATTCTGGGGTAACTAAGGGTAACCACACACGTTCCATTACATTGTTGGGAATTCGCCATTTGCCCTTTACCGACGAGGTACGGTACATTAAGGGAAACGTGGCAGTCGGACTATTGGCCTTGGCATTATTGATTTAAGCTGTATAACAATAGCCCAAATAGCGTTCATGTTTTTCTTGAGAATGAGATCTGTCGTCTATATGTTTACCGTGTTCTCCGTGAGTAATGAAAGTTTTATTGCAGTTTTTAGTCAAACTGGGCGTTCCTGATAAGTTCAAGATTTGCGATGTTTATGGCCTGGATCCTGAACTGCTTTCAGCTGTTCCACAACCCGTCTTGGCTGTTGTGCTTTTGTTCCCCATCAATGATAAGGTAAAAGTATTGAGCTGCAACACATTTTACTCCTTGCCAACTGGGTTGTCTTTATTGATATGCGTTTTATTTATTTTTTCTTCCATATATTCCTATTTAGTTTGAGTCTTTTTTCAAAAAAGAAGTGGAGCAACTCAAGCAAGAAGGCCAAGAACTATCGCCAGGGCTCTATTTCATGACGCAGACCATCAATAATGCCTGTGGTGCCATTGCTTTACTTCATGCAGTTGCCAATAATTTGGAAACCATTCAATTGGCTGACGGAGCCTTAAAGGATTTTTTGGAAGCAAACAAAGACAAGACTCCTGAAGAGCGTGGCCGTTCGCTGGAAGAAAATTCTGGCATTGCCTCTGCCCATGAAGAGAGTGCTCAGGAAGGCCAAACTGAGGTAATCTACCTCTCTCAAACTTTTCAATTAATTTACACCTGCATTAAATCTGGGAATTTTTCTAATTACTATCTAATTTTCGTATATGCAGGCCCCCAATCCTGGTGATAAAGTAGATCTGCATTTTGTAGCTTTTGTAGCCAAGGAGGGACGCCTTTATGAATTAGGTAAGGTCCTTCCTTATAAGATCTTATCATACCCTATTACGCTTGGTTTTACTATTGGTACTATTATACATTCTCAGATGGACGCAAACCGTTTCCCATTTATCGAGGACCCAGCAGCCCAGAGACGTTCCTTGGGGTAAGTGGGAACCATTTGTTTATTCGCAGGTCTTGATGGGATGGTGGAAATGGGCGTCTCCTTATCGCGTCAAAATGGCCAGGCGAGTACGAGTTAGTTAGCTTTGAGAGTGGAAAGCTCTCAAGATTTTTTAAAATACGGCCGGAAATGACATCAGAGGGGTACAGCATCACCCAAGAGAGACACACACTTACACACATAAGCACAAGAGGCCAAGCCACCAACAACACAAGTCAAGCTCGGGGAGTTTGTGCCAAGTGAAGGTCTCTTCTTCTTAGTTATGCAGCTCCCCTGGGCAGCGCGTGTCACGTCATTTGCATAATGATAATGTTGGAAAGGTCTTGGCCCCCTTTGGTTATTATGATAAAGGTTTCCGAATGGTCTTCCTTTTATCCTTTTATCTTTTTATTATTTTTTAAAAGTTTAAAGCAGAGGCGGATATCACGCATGGCAACCGAATGGAAAATCTATTCGGTCTATCAAGGGACACGTTTAATTCGTTTTAATGGCACGTAGTCACGCATCACGGACATTCCAATCAAACGCAAGCCTCGGAAACTGTAAAACATTCTATTAAAACTAGCAATTTTTCGCTTCCGTTAATTTTTTTTTAATTTTATTTTTTCACTATTTAAATTTAGAAGAATTGGCCTTACCGTTGCCCACCATTGTTGTGGACACGGGAGCACAAAGTCCTCCATTTAGGAGTTGCCTGTAGCCAGGACTTGGTTCAGGTTGCAGAAGTGCTGAGGACTTTTAGTAGTTTGTCCCCTTTTTTTCTTCCTTTTTGTCTTCTTTTCAATGTAAGCACACTCCTCGAGTGGCATATTGACCAAAGGTGGGAGGAACCTTACAAGAGAATAGTTCTTCCTTTTTCCCCATTTACTCGAGAAGCTGTTCGGCAAGTTAAGGTCCTTCTCCATCTCACCGTCTTACATAAACGCACGATGTGGCTCTATACTTGACCCTGGACCTTTTGTCAAAAAGGGGAGAGAGAGAGGGAAAAAAAGAAAGCTTTAAAGAATAGGGCGTCATGGAGATCCAGTAGGCGGGAAAAGGTGACAAGAAAACATTCCGACATTACCTTGTATATTTCCATGTTTAGGACGTTGCTGCCGTATGTCAGCGTCTCATGATGGTGGATCCTGACGAGATGCGTTTCAATTTGGTAGCTTTAACCGCTGCCGACGAAGAAGCTTAAAAGTGTCGTCGTTATCTTCTCGTCGTTTACCCTTCGAAAGAGAAAATTTCTTGCTCAGTTACCGTGATTTCTCGATTCCTTATACTTATGTTCGATTATGATT
The DNA here is from genome assembly GCA_003724045.1 of Lepidurus arcticus. NCBI lineage: Eukaryota > Metazoa > Arthropoda > Branchiopoda > Notostraca > Triopsidae > Lepidurus > Lepidurus arcticus. Next base: position 145,561 of record RJJA01000091.1, read on the forward strand.
TCTCAGTTGCATTCTTTGTGATACAATAATGCAAAGCATCCTGTTGATTGTTTTTTAGCCTTGCAGTTAATTTGCAGCAACAGTGTATGCTAAGCGACTTGATCTTTCATTTTGGGCGTTACGTTTTGTCGTCAGCTTGGATTTTTTTTTTTTTTAGCATTTCTATGTGCAAATGATGCTTGAAGCTTTTTTTTTTTTTTTAGCTAGAGGGGAACGCGTATCCCACACGACCACACACAGCGGCTTTATATCCAAGCCTTTCGCAGTGTTGGCTGAGGCAATTCCTTTTTCATATCAAAGCAACTGAATTGCACGACATGCTTATATAGTTTGGGAAGGAAAATCCTCCCTCTATAAGAGCTTCGAAATTTATTACTTGTGCCAGTCTTTTCATAAATTGGACACATCACATAGAACCTTTTCTTGCTCGACGACTCCCACTGATTAGAAAGGGTGGAATCGAGCATAATGCTATAAAGAGTGTGCAGCATGCTTGTTTTGATGAATCGACCATCAAATTTTTGCAACCACCTGTGTGACTTAAGCCTTGCTAGAAGCATTCAAAGCGCCTTTTCGTGTCATTTTTCAACATAGCAGTGTAGTTACTATGTTTACGTAACGCTCTATTATGGTTTTGTCAGTTTCTGAGCGCATTTGGCGAACCAGAGGGTCGTCCAAGTGAGCTTAGGCTATTCAATCCCAGCAAAATCTAATAAAACCATGCGTGAGATTACATATATATGTACCAGGCAAAGGAGGGAAGGAAGACGAGTTTTTCCTCTTGTGGGCCACACCAAAAAGAGCCCATCGCATCTTAAATGCTTTCATGTAATGTTTGCAATACATCAAAGCCCAACCCAAAAGCTTCTACTACAGTGCGCTTGGTACCAAGGTATACCAAAACTGGTGATAACACAAGTCAAGAAGAGCTCCGGAGCCGGAAAGAGTGGGCGGTATAATGTTATTTAGAATGTTTATTGCTTGGAAGAGGTGTATGGCTTTGACCTCACCATACCATACTAGTCAAACTCCATTGAAAACGGTGATCTGAGACTGGGGACTCGCGAGTTCGAACCACGTACGCAGCACGCGGAAGGCTTTTTTTTCGACATATTTTTTTCTTGTTCTTTAAGGTGGAGGTAGTGGTGAAGATTCAAATGAGCTGAGAAGCAGCGTGAGGGGGCTCATTTGCATGCTCACCTCGTCCTCGTACACATCCGACCATGCGTGCGTTGTGTGTGTGTATGTAATGTTATGTATGTGCTATGCCCGGTAGGGATGTCTACTACTTTGCTTCGTGCTGCAGCTTTCTTGTTTTGTCTAATTCTCCTTTCCGATCGTGCATACGAGATGTTTCATCCAAACCCAAGAGGAGCTAGGATTTAAAATACATAAAATGAAAAAAAAATATAAAGGAAAAGGGAGGTAGAAGATTGTGGCAGAGATTTTTCGTATAGGCCACCTGCAACAATAAAATGTCATTTGGGGATCTTAACTGATCGGGACACATAATTTGCATAATGCAATAGCGTTCTCCTGAATGGAAATGATCCAAGACAGTTCTTTTGTTTGTTTTTTGGGCTCGAGTGGTTTAGTTTTTGTCACATCTTGTTGAATGAGAAAGAGGGTGGCCAGTATACGTGTAATTTTCAAGTGTCTGGGAAAGTTTAAATTTGGGAATTGACCCGTTGGGCAAGTTCAAGGCGATGACTTGTTTGAAGATATAAAAAATAAACCTGGTACTTGTTTTTTGAATGGCTTGATACGGAAAAGACAGAGTAGGGAGTATATTTATATACATGCACCCTACCGGTTGAGGGGGCAGGCGTCCAAGAGGAGGAAGAGATATATTAGACGGGAGATGAAAGAGCTCTACGGAGTGTTTATATGTTGCAAGTGGTTTGTGATGTGATTTGATGACTGAGGAGGGATAGGGAGAGAGAAATAGATAGAAACAGAGAGAGAGGAAGCCCCAGACAGCCAAGTTGGGAGAAAAGCCTAGCCGTTGAGATGCTAAGATGACGCGAGAGAGAAAAGGGGACTCATTTGCATAAGAGAGACTGACCTTGATGACCTGACGTTACTTTCACAGCCCCGTCTGTGCCGACAGCTATGTGGCCATATGAATGCAGTTATGTGTATGTATATGTTAATACGATGATAGCTTTTAGCATGGGGAAATGCGGACGGCGATAGTAAACATAGAATTCCAGCATGATTCCCTTTTGCTTAGTACCTACTAAGCAAAATCGGCATTGGCCGATTGCCGTCAAACGGTGCATTTACGGGTATAATTCCCTGATTATCATTATATTGGGGCGTTAACAGCGTTGAAATAGTCACTGTTTGCCAAGATTTTAAGTACACCTGGTGGCTTAGACTTGTCTAAGCTTGCAAGTGGTATACATCACACAGTATACGCTTTGGGTACGACATGTGGTACAACATGACTGGGCAAGCTTGCCAGAAGTTCACTAGAAACGTTCGATTTTTCCTGAGCGGTTGAAACCGGTCATGCTCATCAAGCCTTTCCTTACAAAAATGTTTGGTTCAGGGAATTCTTTCTCTTGGTTCGTTGGGTACAAGTAAAAATGTTCGATTTGCCCCGGATCAAGATTCACATCTTCGGGCTGGTTATTGCATCCTAGCGCTCAACGATGGAAGCCATTTCGCGTCAGAGAGCACATCTCTTAAGTCGTCAAAGTCGCCTAATTTATTTGTGTAGACGACGAACGTTTGAAAGACGACCAAGTTGTGTTTATTGTGACGTAGGAAGAAGAAACAGCTCCTTTCTCCGGAAATGTGTTTGAGAATCTGCCGTAGCGTAATAGCAAATGGCAATCCAAACACCAAACATGAAGTTAGGCATGGGAAAAAAGGGTTATTTAGTAGGGCATATCACGGATGTTACGGAGTTTGGAAAATATTCTATACTGTTGGTGCTATAGTAAGTTCATCGAGTTCATTCAAGAAAAACGAAGGGTTTGGAGAATGTAGAACAAGTAGTCTCTCTCAGTGAACGAAAATCCTGGGGCAACCGGCTTTTTAATTTGAATGAAGGCAAGGTGGTAAGGGGTAAGAGAGGCGGAGGAGGAGAAGGGGGAACACTAAAAGGTTTGGGTAAACCTCCTTAACCACCTTTTCCACCTCCTAATTTTCAAGAATGTCCATTCAGGAAAGGGGGCCCGTGCTAAATATACAGGTGACTTCATAGCTCGCAGGAGCCCCAGGTACAGTTCCTGTGCACACTCCGAATTTCCCCCAAAAGACTATAAAGAAACATAGCATTCCTACGAGATTTCTTATCAGATGATAAAGCCAGCAGCAATATTACCATTTTGAAGTAGCCGTATCCATGGCGTAAAAAAATCAACTCCAAAGGCGAGAAAAAAACAGACAAACAAGTCCGGGACTCGTGGCTGTACTAGAATTTATTAGTCCACTTGCAGGTTTTTAATGACAAAAGCACGCGTGGCGACAATTTCTAATTAGAAAAGCAGATTTGCATTTTGAAAAACCATGCTCATAGAAAAACTTGCCAGACGGCACTCGAAGAACTTTTTCTGGCGCTTGTTTTTCTTATACAAGCGATACAACATATTTGTGTAGTTTCATCGCATTCCAGTATACTAGCTTCGGTGACTTATAAATGGATCTTATGCAAATCTAGCTTACCTATCTGGTAAAAGACAGCATAAGACAAGCTCCAGCGAAAGAGAAAGACCATATGGATGTAAATGTGAAGTCAGGTTGGTTACCGTCGCGAGCCGGTAACCGGTTTCTGATCTTATGCGGGTTTGTGAAAAAGAAAAGTGTGCAGCAATATACCTTTTTTCAACTTCTTTTGCGTTTACCCTAAAGTAATGTTTTGATGAATGGGACGTTACGTGGCTAACACATTCCTCCACGAACCTAATTTGTTTTTGTTTTTATTCTGCGGTACCTAAAATGCTAAAGAAGTTGTATTGGTTGTTTTCTTCAGTGGGTTTAAAAACAAAAACAAGAAACACAGAAATGTATACACCTGATGGAGAACACTTTTTGTTGTGATTTCTGCCGCGAGGTATACTCATGAGGCTGTGTGAAATCATATAGGGTGTCGGATGAAGCGGATATGACGTCAGTCTTTTCAAGCCCGAGTCCCGTAATCGTTTAAGTCATCACATTTGCATGTTTGAAAGCCTCCTCTTTCTTCCCAAGCTATATTCCTAATGCGATTGTTGTTTGGAGGCGAAATGGGATTCAGGCATTTCTAATTTAAGGACAGTGAAGAGACTTAGTTGTGTTGGGAAAAGGACGGTTATTACTGTAATAGCGTAATGCGTTTCCTATTGGCCTGATGGCGATCTTCGGGAAAATGAATTGATTGGTTTATAATTGTCGTGTCGTGTCTGTTTAACTGTTCTTGTCAGAAATGGGGACGTTTTCTAATTATTATTAATATTATTTATGATCGTTTCATACTTTTTTTTGCAAAAAGCATTTCCAATGTATTGGTCCAAACAATATGGTTATGGCAGGTTAGTTGGCACACTAATAATATTCTGAGAGTGCTGTTCGATGATAGGATTTTACAGAACAAGAGAATTTACAGCCGAGGGCTTTGAAGGACAAGCAGTGTCAGTAATGTCTTGAATATTTCAAGAGATACGTCACCGTTGCATATAACGTTTGTGTATACCTGGCTTCAGCAAAGCCCTCCGACGAAATTTTGAATACAACGGGCAAGCTTAAAATCTAGGACATTGATTTGGGGAGACTTTCCCAAATGAATACCAGCATTCTTGCCCACCTGTTTCTGACTTTTTTTTCTACTTTTTATCTCCTTTTTTAATTTTGTTCAAGGAAGATCAATCTGTTCGCGTTCCCATGCCCTTCCAATGCCCATGGCACGTTCTTTTTCTCTTTAATTGAGCAGAGCATTAAGTTGTAAGAGTCGTGGCACTTGGTGAGGGACAAATCGTTCATTTGTTGGGGGCGAGATTTGGGTAAGGGAAAAAGGAAATATCAAGAGAAGAATCCAAAACATCTCGCTTCTTAGCAACAATGAAGACGAACGTAATGTCAACAGAAAACTTGGAAGATTATCTTGGAGGAAAATAGACCAAAAATGTGTCTTTGCACTTGGGATAGCCTCATTTAACTTTTTTTTAAACACTATAGTACAATCAAAGTATCAGATACGATCCAAAAAGATAAAAAAAAATAGCAAAAACGGTACAATCTTTGGGGAAGGGAGGACAAGTCCGGGAATAGTTCGGTTTTTACAGGACTCGGTTTCGCGGCGGCTCAAGCGTTTTCATTGTTGTCCCCGAGCGCCTTGACAACAGTCAATACTTCTTTTAGTGTTGTTGCTGCTGCTGTTGTTTGACGTTTTTTGGCTGATGACGTTTCATATGCAAAGCGAGGTGATCCGATCGCGCAAAGGACCGGTCGCATACTTTGCAGCGGAAAGGCTTGGCTCCAGTGTGTTTCCGATAATGCCGCGTGAGTTCGTCAGATCGGGCGAAACGCCATTGACATTCTGGCCAGTGACACCGGTACGGTTTCTCTCCTACACAAAATGAGAACGGAGAAAAAATAGACCATGATTAGCGAACGAGTCCGCAAAGCGCGCGCGCACTGGAAAACTGTGACAATGGCAACAAACGTAGTCGTTTTATGAGCTTGCGGTTTGGGGGATTTCTATGGAAATTGTGCCCTCGCGAAAAAGTTCTGTCGCTGACCGGAAATGGTTGTCCGGTATTGGGAGACTTTTCATACAGAAACAGAAAGAAGAGACTAAAGGAACTTGAAGAGCAGAAAAAGAAGAGAGAGAAGAGAGAGGGGTTCTTCCTGACCAGAGATTTCTGGTGCAAGAAACTGAAGATGGTTCAGAGGATAAAAGTGCACTGGTAAAACCCCCCGTTGAGTTGGACACAGGTTAGAACTGTGGCATTTATCAGGGTGCAATTCTCTCTTTGCTCTATCTTCTATCTTTCTGAAGCTATTCAAGAACTTGCCGAGAGTACCCCCAAAATCTGATGCTTTGGGGAGCATCTCCCGCTTTGCATCTTGCCCTAAACCTTAATTGTCCTCTAGTTTATCTTGTCTTTAGAGGATCTAGCAGGGGTTTTTTGTAGGAAAAGTCACTTTTTGCTAGCCATACTAATACGGCCCTCGAACCAAAACCAAAAAACCACGTTCAGAGTTTACCCTAAACCCCATATCTAAATCTCGCAAGCATACCAATTTTACCTGTATGGATTCGTTGGTGGGCCTTCAGATGGGAACTCTTGGTGTAGACTTTGCTGCAACCTGTAAAGGCACGAAATAGGTTAGTTTGACTGTGAAATTCCTTTCGAAATTACGCATGTGCTGAAGCTCAAGGTAAATTAGTGAGGTTGTGCTACACTTTTAATATGGAGAATTTACACCAATAAGAATGAGAGTTCCGAATTTGCTAACTTGACGGTATTTAAAAGACATGCATAGAATATCTGAATAGAAGGTTTAAGATCTTTTTACCTGGGAAATCACAATGGTGGATACGGCGTTTTTCCAACTCGGGGTTGTTACGTCGATTGTACTTGACAGAAGACACCGGGGATGTACTGGAGGCTGAGTTGGTTGCCAAAATTGCATTGTCATGTGAGTCGTTAAGTTCGGAGTTGATACTGGTGGACGTGGTCTTGGTATTGTTACCAGCCGTTGCCGTATACGGTGGCGGGGGAGTCCGCCTTGGTAGGTGGAAAGTGTCGGGGGATCCTGGATCCGAGCTGGGCGGCGTTGGGGGTAGATAGCTGCCTCGATTCATAACCAAATTGGCTGTATTGTTGGCCTTATTGCCCCCAGAGTATTGCGGGAGAGGAGTGGAATTATTACTATTATTGGAATTATTATTATAGTGAGAAGACAGAGTGAGGGAGTGGGAGGGAGGCGGGGACGATAAGTGGTCAAAGTGTAGACTTGAATCGACCGAATCGAGGTCCAAAAAGTCATCCAGAAGAGGCTCACTTTTAATGAGTGACAAGCGAGTGCAGGAAGGAATCTCTGCTGATAGCATATCAGCATTGTCAGGGTCTAATTTTCGTAAGCTAGAGGCAATATCTTCCCATACTTTGCCTTCGATGACGGGTTGAGGTTTGACAAAGACTTCGTCGTCGGACGAAGAGGAGGCTTTGAACGAAACCGCAGAGACGAATGACATACTGGTAGAACTGCTGTTGGAAGTTATGGTACGGAACCCTGCACTCGTACTGCCGCTACCCATCGGATTCCGACTAAGGCAAGGATGGTTACTGCTATTGCTAAAGAGGAGTCGGGCGTCAAGTGATTCTTCAAAAAACTCGTCGATTTGCGAAGCTGATTCTCGGCGAGGTTTCACATCCGACTCGTCGTCCAGGATCAGCTCCATCATCTCAACCGGGTTGCTAGGTCGGGTGTTCCATTCCAACTTGCATAAGTAGGCGTCTAGGTCGGATTGGACCTGTTTTTGTAGATGTTGGGGAAGACAAACAAGAACGTTTTATTAGTTTTACACACTTTGGGAAACTTGACTGTGTGGTAAAATCTTTTGGGGGTACCAAAAAAGAGAATCCCAACTTAACTAAAGTTGGGACGATCTGACACGAACCGAGAATGTGTGTCATAAATTCCCCAAACAGCAACCAGCACCCCCACTAAGAAACGGGGTTTATGGCGTTACAAGTGCTGTAAGCATTGGACCTTTCAAGGGTAGTTGGGGTGCAAACGAAGTTATGGCAGCAATACTTGACACCAGCCAAAAAGCCACCATAACCATACCCTATAGAGCACCCAAAGTATCAGCCGTTGATCTTTATCTCCGGACTCATTGCCAGCGTGGCCTTTTGGGGGGTATTGTTGAAAGTTTTTCTATGATGTTGTCGAGCAACAATACGCGTGTCCAAGGCAGGAAGTGCTGTCCATTAAACACGGTTCCTTTCCAAGATCCTTGACGCGCACGAGGGGGCTTAACAATGCGCCTTCATAGCTACTTTGAGATTTTTGCCGAGAGACTAACGTGTATATCTCTTCACTGGGGTTATTTAAGGCGCATTTACCGGCCTAGTCATTTCAAAAACGTCCCAGGACCAAAAATATGTGATATGATTAGAGTTCTAAAGACGTGAACTTCCGGTATGCCTGGGCATGGGACACAGTCCATGTCCTCCATCTTGAAGTATGGTTTGCGTTAGGGAATGGGGCATGAGGTCACATTGTTGGAACGCGAGTAGGGTGCAAAAGGTCGACGAGGGTTAGTTTATCTGTTCTGGTGTGTATATATATGTGTGTGTATATTACTCTCGAGAAGTCAGGCTGAACCCCCTCCTTGGGAAGGGTGAAAAAGGCTCACTTCATGGAGAATGTCTTGATTTGCAGCGAAACGACGGAGAGAAAAGGGAGGGCGAGCTAATGGAGTGTCAATTGAAACAGAACAAACTAACAAATCCGAGACCTGAAACATTTCCGTCAATGCCAGCGCACTAATATACAGGCGTGGGAATAATTTGGCGGAACATTTTTCCAGAGAAAATTGTCTACCTCCCCTTACATTTCATAAGAATTGGGTTGTACTTAGCTTATCCCCTTATCGAAGCTTTTCCCGACTTTATCATGTTTGCACTGATAAGAACATCTAGCAAACAAGTTAGCAAGCAAACAAAACATTATATAGAAGGAACTTCTATATAAAATACGCAGTTTAGGCTTGGAAAGCGTTCACTGAATTTAACTTTTGTACTTGATTTGTACATGCCCAAAGTTGAAATTTGTTAATGAAAGAAAGCATCCGCGTTTTTCGTTTTTAATGTTTAGCTTATGTTTCGTTAACTCCCCCCCCCCCCCCCAAATATGAATAAAATAAAAAAGCTGGGTTCCTGGGACCCAAGTAATCGGATCCCCATGCAAAGCAACAGCTGAAGCTGACGGCAGAAGGGGATAGCTTTTTTTCTCCTCCTTTTTATCTGTAATGAAAAATTAACAGTCAAGAGTCTTTATATCCATGCATGGGAAATTATTTTTGACATTCCGACGACATGTGCATAGCTTTTGAGCTTTATAAAGTTGTGCATAAGCTTTTGTTTAGCCTGCTGACGACTTGGAGAAACGAAGACGAAATTGGAACTAACTGGCAATTTTATCACGAATTTCCTCATAATAAAAGCTAAGTAATCTGATAAAATCTACCCATTATCAATTTTATGGGGGTTAATCGCATACAACCCATGGCGCGGTTCTTTCATAGTTTCGTAATCCTCCATTCATAGAAGTGGAAAACTGGAAAAACGCACCGCGATAAGCGAGACCAAGTGGGGTCTGGTTTTCAGCGTTGGCGAAGATCATGAAGCCTTTGGAAGAGAATTCAGAAGACTAATTAGTCTCAAATACGGGAAAAATTCAATTAGGTATTTGAGCCGGGGTTGCAAGCGGTTCGCTTCGTTGCAGCTGGTCTTCATGACTAACCATTTCCGCTCTCGACACCCTCGTTAGCCCAATTAGCGTGCACAACTTATTTTTTGGCGGGAAGAGCCGGCCACTTTCAAAAGGTTTCAAATACACTAATATATGAAATGGGTTATTCTACACCTTTCTTCTGCCCCCCAAATAATCCCTCAACTCTTGCTGTGTTGTATCTCGTATGCTCGGACCCTTCGCGTGTTCCATAGAAAAGCCTAAGCTACGAACGTTAGCTATTTGTTAAACGAGAAGCTAGTGCAAGCTGTGGACCTATCCAAGGGCCCGAATGTTCTTCATTAAGCTTCCTGACGTCATTCGCACCCTCTTCAGAATCCTTCCGAGTTTGTGGCCTCGTAGAATCCTTTTTGCCCCTCGCAAAGTTGTTCAGTTAGGATGCTCGCTCTAATTGGAAACACACACATGCTATGTATGCATGACGCGTACGGGCGAGAATGGAATGCAAAAGACAAAGTCCGGGAGGAGAATCTTGCCTTCTGGCCTGTTGTAGTAGTCCTCTTTCTGTGTTTATAGCACGCTATTTTTTATTTATTTTGTTACCTGTTGAGCTGGATTACCCGCCATGGTTGAATTGGAGGTTGATAAGGAATGGTTGTATCCGGAGTGGTTCCAAGTGTCGTTAAATCTTCCTAGTTGCAATTTGGTTGTCAGCAAACAATCAGGCACAATTTGATCTTCTTGATCTTCATCAAACACGCTGTCACTACCACTACAGTATTTTTCATTGACATTGGATGACACAAAGCCTCCACGCAGAGAGTACGAGTTGGAGGAAGGACACAGCGGCGACGTTAAACGTGCAGTACGATTCAGTTCCATCGTGGGATGATGGCTTAAGCGATCATCACCATCACTACTCTCTCCCCTGCCAAAACTGCGAGAGGCCAAAGGTCATTAAACGCTATATATATGTGCACTTTCCCAGAAGTGATCTGCAAGACGCTAGGTTAAAGGTTCTCCGGAGTCGCTAAGGCACTTGTAAAGAATGGAGGGAAACAGAAAAATCCGTTGGCCTTAATGTTCCTAGTAAAAAAATAAATACAAAATAAGTAAGTCATTAGTTTGCACCGGCTAAAAGGGCATTACATAAAAATGTCACGCTGATAATTTTGGTTTCGGAAGATGTTGGTTATTGATTAAGTAATTCGCACCTGAAGTGGTGTTTCGGGCCCCCGATAAGGATAAGTACGAAAGAACGTAGCTTTATCTCGAGCCCCAGTAAGTACGGCGCGAATAATAATACAAAAATAAAACCGAGCATATGACGTTGGAATGGCGCAATTATAGTTCACAAAACTCACCTGTTGCGTTGGATTTGAACCTGCGAAGGTTCTTTGGATTATAATTCTTGGGAGGAGAAACTCGCAAATGTTTGCGTTACGCGTCTTCTTTTTGGGGGACGTTAAATTCCCTGTGATCTATGAAAGGAGACTCCTTGTCTTGTTCTGTGTGAGCTCAACCACTAGCTTGCATCAACTAAAATGCCTGGTCCGAATGTCGTAGCCCAAACATTGCTTGAATGCCTGGGCCGAGAGAAGGCAAAAGGAGCTGTCGAGAAGAAAACCGGCCATGATATGAGGCTAAGGGACGGCCCACTTGCCTCAAGCCCGCCAAACTCGCTTCTCCCAGTCATTGGTTGCCCATCTCTTCTCTCTTTATCGCTCTCTTCAAGTCGACCGAGGACTAAAATGCATATAAAAAGACTTGAGGGCTTATAGTATCTACCTGTCGTGCGAAAGAAAACTAAAAAGCTTTTAGAATTTAAAAGAAAATGAGGTGGGATTGCAAGAGGCGGCCGAGAAAGAGGTGGTTGTGGCGGGAAGGAGGGGATATAGTTTGGGTGGTACTAACTGGCAAGTATTAGAGCTCTCCAGAAATCAAACAAGCTTTTCTGCCTTTATGACTATGGCATCGTATTTTTTCTGTTTTTCATCTCCCCAACTTCGCCTTCGCTTTCTATCTTGAGGTTCCTGGCGCTCATCTTATCACTGTTTATGAATGAACGTTTTAAAGGCGGCCAAGTCCAGTCTGCGGGATCTTGCTGGGGGTAGCCAAGAGTGTTATAGACCGGCTCATAACCACAACAAGACATCGGTCTGGGTTTAGGTTTTGCGACTTATCTACTTGGCTGTCCCTTTTCTGCCCATGAATGAGCCCATGGCGGCGGCATGTGAATGGAAAAGTGGCACACACATATGGATCTCGGAGGCGTGAAATAAAACTGAAGCGGGTCTTTTTTCCTTGGTATTTTTTTAGGCGTAAGGCTTTTAAACGTACGGAGAAAAGTAAGTATATGTTTTGGTCCGAGTGTTTTTATATTATAGGCAGTATATATTTGTTATTTTAAGGACCATTGTGTCTCGTGAATCTGCTCATGGATGCAAGGAGGTCAAATCTTGAAGGAAATGAAGGTACAGCGAGCAGAGGATCAGAACGTTGTATTGCGAAGAACAGCCTCCGTGCCTAAGTGATCTGCCATAGCTTCTCTGGGCTTTGTAGCTTAGAAGTCGCGCGGTGATCTAAGATTTCGAGAGGGATTGGTAAAGAAGCGCCATCTGTCGAAGTACTTTTAACATGGCGAAGCTCGTCACTTTGTAGGTGGCAGGCGACTACCTAGATGAAGCTGGTGGCTTTAACATACAAAGAATCTACCTCTGTGCAAAGAATTCATGCAACTAATGGCGGGTTCCACTTGGTGCATTGGTGTAATATTTTTGGCACTCAAAGTGTCAAACTTGTATATCTTTACACATTGTGTATACTCACTGAATCACACAAATATTACACCAGTACAGCAAGTGGAACCCGCTAAAAGGAAATGACTTTGTGTGAACTTATTGTATTGGAACCTCAGACGCGTTACAAGAAATTTAAAACGGAATCCAGAACAGTGCGGTGATCCACGCGTGGTCAGGATGAGACTTAATGGCCATATCTGCAAACACATGATTGAGTCTTATTGTTATATAAAAAAGTATGGAAATTGTACTTTTGAAACTCCCATTCGCGATTATCTAGTGGGCAAACTTGCCTAGTCTTTAGCCACCTTGATATGCAGTGGAAATGGAACGCATGCTGTAATAAATGAATACAGATATTATACAAATTTATAGTGAACTATTAGATTATTTAGGAAAACGGATCTTACGTTGCATACTCCCCATGCAACTGTGCACTCTTCACTAGTAGCGGACGCTTGATTAGCCTGGCATTCGATGCAAAGATCCATAATGTGATTACGACAAATGGCGCAATTATCAACCACAATATCTGTACAGTAACACACATTATTTACATACTTTAACCCATGAAAGTTTTTGTTTGTAATTTACCCCATGCCCATAGGGCGACAGCATTCCACTTTTTTACTTCGAAACGCTTCTTTTCTCCTTTCCCGTTGCTAGATGATGGTACTTCGGCTTCGGCATCATCATCAACATCCATAGAATTAGCTGCTTCTTCGGCCATGGTTAAAGTTTTGGTAGCAGCAAGATCGTGAAATGAATCCTCCACGAACTGTAAACAGTTTCTGCTATCGATAGGGTGTCGAAATCGATAGTGGTTTCCAAAAGAGAGTACGATAACTAAACGATTCATAAGTATAAAAACAAATTTGAATCGATATATTAGTACAATAAATTACGCAAAGATAATCTAAGAAGTAAATGTAAAGTTTCTTTCTTAAATTCAACGGAATAAGATTAAACTTTATAAATTAATTATTATCGCTTTATTTGCAGGCTAGTCGATTACGATAGCAGTAACAAACGATTTTGAAGCAGCGCGTCCCCTTCTGGCTAGCTTGAGGCGACTTCCCAAAGCGTCCTACGTAGAGTTTGCAAGCGGAAGGTCACGCTTTGTCTGTATTTACGTGGACGTACTGGTTCGATTTCTCGCATTTCTGTTGTGTGAACAACCGAGTGAAGGGGCCTAGTTTTTCTTGGTGGAAAAAGAAACAAGCAAGTTTGTAACATGGCGCTAAAAGGCTGTTACGCCTGTCTCAAGTATATGGTGCTTATTGTCAACCTTATCTTCTGGGTAAGCAAGAGTTAAAAATGCATGTGAGCCGCACCCATAGCGTGCGCACTCTTAAACATACGTTCTATACATTCGTGGATACGTTCTATATGCGTGACCTGTGCATGTTTTCCAAGTGCTAGGCTACAACGTTTCTTCCCTAGATCGTAGATCTACACTAACATAAATTCATATCCCACGTTTCTGTTATTTATGAATCATATCTTTCGTCTTAATAACGCTACTATTAAAAACAAACGTTCTGACCCTCGCTTGTCAACAAACCACAACCGAGATAAGATGCACTCGATTGATATTCGCTGTAAACAACAGAGCATCCTCACCAGCTGCCTTTTAAAGCTCCAAGCAAGCCATCCTCATGCTGGTTTTGCCCCAAAAGTTTTGTGATCCAAACAAGCTCCTGTCACTCTACATAGCCTCTGTGAAAAGCTAGCGTCATTACCCCTCTTATTCAGACAAACTTTTTCGTCTCTTTTAAAAGAGTATTCAATTTTGTATGGGACTACTTATACCTTCAGAAAGTTCTTTTGACCCACACCGCCTGGCTTTCCACCAAAAAAGGCTAATTAGCTGAAGACTGTTAATCTCGTTCTACCGCTAATAACCTCCTTTCACTAAATGAAGCCCGAAATTGACTGTAATTGGTTTCAAATCTCTATGGGATTTTTTGGGCAAATTTAACGATTCATTACACAGCGCAGATTTGTTTAAAACTCCAGTGTATACACATCAATTTAAGGCGGCTGTCAAGTCGAGAGCTGTGTAAAGAGCGCCAATTTCTTCAATAAGTGTATACTGAAGCCAAGAGATCGGCAAAAACGCGAGCAACTTCACGACCTAGTTTAAACTGCACGAGCGGAAAGTATCTTGCCAATTAATGTTAAGGTCATGTTCTGGACTCTGAACTCAATAGTTATATTCGTTTTTTTTTGGCAATACAGTCTACCGAGTATATTCTCTCGGTTTAAACTTTGACGTCATCTGCATGATATCACTGACCAGCAAAGTCACGATTCTTCCGCATCCACATAACCGTTTTTTTTTTCTGGAAAACCTTCGTCCCCGCACCTTTTCTTGTAAGGCCTTTTTGAATGCCACGTGAACTGACATTCACGCGAGACACTTTTTGCGTGGGGGGAAGGGGAAGACATGTAGTTGTATTCTTAATCCTGTAGTCTTGATCCTCGCGATAAAATTTTCCGAGGAAAAGGTTGTTTGCGGTGGCTTGTAAATTTATTTCCGCTGCATTGCGTCATATTATACGAGGCTAAGAATGTGGCTAGCTAAGAACGCTAAATCTTTCACGTGTGGGATTTTCCTTCTTTATTGTCGGTGTGGTAAATGTGAAATTACCGCCGACACGAAGGCCGTCATCGTAGCGTGATCAGACTGTGAAACACCGGATCTTGGTATTTCAACTATTCTTTCTACTCCCTCCCCAACATTGACTTATAAAGGCATCCAAGCTCAAAGATAAATGAAGTTATAACAGCATTAATCGGTAGTTGTTATTTGAGAGATGTTTTTGTTTCACGTTGCGTTCAGATTATGAAAGAGAAAACATGTAATGCTTTTGTTTTGGGTGTCAAGGATGCTCGCTTTATTGCTTTGTGGCTCACCTTGGATTCCCGAGAGATGATCTTGCTTTGCGAGGCCTTGGCGTTTTTGTTTTCTTATTTAACAGTAGGCCTCACGCAAAGCGTAGATTTATCTCTCCCCACAGGGCCCCGCCCTCTTAGCGCGCGCTTTTGGTCATGCAAGTCAATTGCAGGTCCACTTTTTGACTACGAGTCAAAAGAGACTCGAGAACGTGACTCTTGTATGGTCTTCCATGGGATTCATTATAGCGTTGGTATACAAGATACCCAAGCCGGGTTTCCGGCTTGTGATTCGCTTTAACCCTCGTAGATACGGAACATGTCACGTGACGACAGGGCATGGCCGATCAATGAGCACGCTATGGCTCTTCGGGGGCCTTCGCAAAGCCCTTGCGAAGACCGTAAGAATAAAAATGGTTAAAAAGAAAGAAAAAAAGAAAGAGTAAGGGAAAATCAATGAGAGCCACTTAAGGTTCGTTCCCAAAAAACTTCCCCGAACGCCCGAAAACCTCATAACGCATAACTTTTTAATGACGTGAGCATAGGATACGTGTCGTAACTTACTTTTTGTTTAGGTGGAAACGTGCAGCAGGCAATTTTTCGCATTTTTTTCCTTTATTGACTGATACAATTAAAATTCCTTGTTTTCAAGCTATTTTCTTGGTCCGTGGAGTCAGTACAGGGTTGATGATCAGGGTTTTGAGCTTTTGGTCTGCAAACCGAACACATGTCCCTTGTGGATGTTTAGTTTAGTCGTGGCTGGTGGACGAGATGAGGGGCGAAGCTCGATTTTAATTTAGAAAAAGGACAAAGATACGAAATACTAACGTTATCCATTATAACTATAGCGTTATCTGTATCACCAAGTTATCTCTGTGATCTTGAAAAAGATCAGATAAGAAAAAAACAGAAGAATCTGATTGATTTGTTTATTTTTTGTTGCAGTTGGCCGGCTTTGCTGTTCTCGCCTTCTCGTTATGGCTGCTCTTCGATACAGCGTTCTATTTGAAAGTGACGGACTCTTCAGGCGCCTACTTCACCGGAACTTACTTGTTACTGGCCGCCGGAGCTCTTATGACCATGGTGGGCTTCCTGGGCTGTTGTGGAGCGTATAGAGAGAGTCAATGCATGCTCGGATCGGTAAGTTTCCTTAACATTCATAATGGACCTTTTTCAAATTGTCTTGTGAAATTAATGAGGCGTTTTACTTTGCGATTTTTTCTGTTTTTCTTAGTTTTTCGTTTTCTTGCTGCTCATCCTCGTGGCAGAAATTGCGGCTGGCGCCTGGGCTTGGAATCACCGCGTGGAGCTGAATAAAATGGTCCTCGACTCGGTCAAAGCAACTGTCCGCAAGGAATACAAAAATGACCTGGTTAAAACGGATGCCTTTGATGCTATCCAACAAGCTGTAAGATGCATGAGAATGTAGTTAAGGAGCAAAGGCGTTCGATAACAGATATTCCCTTTCTCCTGTTACTCGTTTAGTTGCACTGCTGCGGAGCTGATGGACCTAGCGACTGGGCCAACTCGGCTTTTAACAATGCTGACGAAAAATCCGCGGTCGAAATTGGTATCTCGTCTCTGATCAGTACCTACCGAGTACCTGAATCTTGTTGCACGGATATGAAGAGTGATGTGTGTAAAGCGTCTACCACGTTCACTCTTGGAGCTCGTATTGCTGGAACCATCTACAACGAAGTATGTTATGCGATGCTGGCTCCTTTTGGAGATAAAGTTGTCAAGGGAAAAGAACAGAATATTAATTGTAGTTTTTCTTGTCCGTGTAGGGTTGCGCTACAAAAATGGTGGATCTCCTGCAGACTCACGCAGTTTACATTGCTGGGATTGCCATTGGCTTAGGAGTGGTGGAATTGTTAGGCATGATCTTTTCGATGCTGCTTTGCTGTGCCATCCGAAAAATTGAGGACTTCAAAGCTTAATTTTTCAACGAAATAAAGAAAGTCGACAGTACCTTTAATGCATATAGCTTGAACATGTTGAGAATTTTTGAACCATTTGGTCATTTTCCTTTTTGTCATACAACATTTTTTGTAGCGGACGCCCCTCCCCCCTTTGACCATTTAACCTGTCTCCCTTTTTCTACAACACTGTTCTTTACCCAGCAAAGAGCCAAAAGAGCCATTTGTCGTAAAAAGCGGAGTGGCACCTATCAGGAATACTCGCACAGATCTATTTAGAAGGTTTCGAAAACGCGCTTCGTCTTGTTATACATCACTGCGCGGCTTGGTCCGTAGCTACAAAATTCGGGTTTAGATTGTGAACTGCCAAGTTTTTCTAAGACCCTCGTAGGACTTCTGCGAGATTTTTTTTATTCTTTGCTATGTGCAAGGGAGCTCCTCGTAATGTTTGGAAGTGTTGCTTGACCCTTGGATTTTGTTGGGAGAGTTCCGTTTCCGGTTATCCTTTGATAACTATACCCGTATTTAACTTTTATTTAACTGTTGACACCTTGGTTTTTCTCCGTTCGAATATGAGGGTAGATCTAAAAGAGACAAAGGGAGATATAATTGCCAGAGATCAAAAAGTTTACACACTAGAATGTTAGTTGCCCAAACGAAAGGCAAAAGCGTCTGGATGTATTTCTTTATAAATGTATTCACCAAGTTTCAATATAATTTCCCTATTTGAATGTCGTGTAGAGAAAACGTGCTCCTTTTTGCGCAATGTTCTAGATGCTTTTCCTACAGGATTTCCTTCAGTTTTGTGGCTTTTTATATGGGGAACTTGTGTAATATTTCGTACTTATTGGTCTGAAACTTTCCAAGCCGGTGGCAGTTTTTGCTTTTTAAACGTCAGTTGATTAATGTGATCATTTAATGTTGGATTCAACGTCGGAGGAAAAAGACAAGTATTTTCTTTTAGTAATTAATCAAATCAGTAAAATGGGATTAAAAGGAGGCTACGCGTGCCTTAAATATACCATGATCGTTGGGAACACGATCTTTTTGGTAAGCAAATATATTAAAATAATTGCAAGTTGTACTAGCAATATCGTTCGTGTGTCGTGATTTTGAGCAAAAGTTACGCGCACGTACTTTTGATTCCTGACAGTTATATCTTCATATCGCCAAGTTGAAAATCTCATGAACGCTCGATTTTAAACGTAATTTAGGTCAGTTCATGGAAGACTATAGTGATTTCAGTTTATTTAATAGCTAAAAAGGAACATAAGTATTTAATTGCTTAATTACTTTTAGCCATATAAATAAAACATAACTATAAGTAATCTTTCCACAGCGCACTAAAGTACGCTGTGGAAACCACTTTTAGTTTGGCAAAAGATTGAACAGGAAAAACATGTGATCCATCAGGAAAAAAAACATATGATTCGCTAGGAAAAAGACACGTTTTACAAAATTATAACAGTTATTTGTTACTTCATCCCGCCACTTACATCCCTTTGAGTTTTGAAATCGGATTAAAGGTCAACGTATTATCATAGTCAGTTACTGACTATGATAATACGTTGACTTCTAATCCGATTTCAAACCGGATTTTTTAATCCGATTTTAACCTTCCAAAAAGCCCGGATTTGTTCATTATTAGTTTTAGTGCAAGGATAGTATCGTGCAAATCTCTTATAGTTTACACATACGGCAATTGCTAACAAAGATACCCGAAGTTATTCGGCCAGAAGAGAAGAGTTATCTGGAAAAGCTCATTAAAGTCTGATCCCATGATTATTATTGTCGCTCGGTTACTATTTCAGTTGGCCGGTATATGTTGTCTCTCAATTGCGTTATGGATAACTTTCGATAAGCAGTTCGAAACGGAACTGAAGAGATCTTACGAAGGACTTTATTTGTTGATTGCTGTTGGATCTTTGACAACTGTAGTCTGTTTCCTGGGATGTTGCGGATCTGCAAAGGAAAATCCATGCATGCTCATGACTGTGAGTATTAGACAATGGACCTTTGTTCTTTATGTGAAATTCGGACTCATTTAGCTTTTTTTTTTCTTTGCAGTACTTCTCCTTTCTGTTGATTATCACTGTACTAGAGATTGTGGCTGGAGTTAATGCTTCTATTAAACACCAATCAGAGGTTCCACCGGAGGTCGGGACCAGCGGGTTACTAATTATTGTAGGAGTTGCGTTTGGTTTCGCATTGTTAGGATTGTTGGGTATGATTGTCTCCATGATGTTATTTTGCGCCATTTTGAAGAACCCATAAGTGCACCTATACATATTGTGACGCTGGAAAAATATATGCTTAGCTGTTTCCGTACACCGAGTGCACACAACACGTAGGCCTAATGGTGTGCAATTATATATTCTATACTGTTTGCTTTGCAATTGCTTTGCACAGGAGTTTGCTTCTATAACGGCAGGAGGCAGTTGGCTAGGATCTTAATATCGATAAACGCCTTTGAATTTTTTGCCACTTATTGACCCCCTTACGTTGTAATGGTAATCTAAATATACCCTACTTATAAACACAGTCACATTTTGGCGGAGATGCGGTGTATCTCTTTTTAAAGCGTGTAAAAAGCGATTTTTGTGAGATCAAAAGTTGTAGGATGGTTAAGTATATATGTTACGCTGTCTGTGTCGAAAAGACCAAGCGATATTGTCGATGAGACTGCTGCTGAAGGGCCACCGGCTTTTGTTTACTGTGGGGGACGGTATAGGCCTACCTTCACGAGGTTGTGGTAAGTATCCTAAGGTGCGACATGAAAAAGCTTCATTTAACACATGAATCAAATTGATCTGATTCTTAAGAGACTTGTATCTCAAAAGTTACTTCTTCGTGCAATGTTCTTTTGTCTTACTTGCAATAAAATTTCCCCAGTTCGATAAATGTCCCTTTATATGTTATTCGCTTTGAATTAATTACTATAAGTATTTTCTTATAGTAATTAATTAGATCAGTAAAATACTATTAAAAGGGAGTTACGTGTGCTTTAAATATACCGTGTGTTTTTAAACGTGATCTTTTGGATAAACAAGAATTGTAAAAGAGTTGCAAAAGTCGTAATCGCAATTTGAGTCGTTTGTCGTAACGTGATTTCGAGAAAAATTCAAAAACACACTCATAATTTTGATTGATTCGTTGGCAGTATCTTCTTATCGCCACTGAGTTGAAGTGGAAAATCTCGTGAACGCTCGAGTTTAGATTTTAAACGTAATTTGGGTCAGTTGGTGGTACATAAGTTTCGAATTGCTTAATTAGCCTACTTAAAGCAAGATACATAATTTTAAATAAAAATATTTGAAGTAGCTAAGGGATTTCCACAGCGCACTTCAGTGCGCATTGGAAATCACTTAGTTTGGTAAAAATGTGTTACTTTTTTCCTATAATGTATAATTTAATTCATCAGGAAAAAACAAATTTGACTAAACTAGCTTTCTGTTACTTCCCACCATATCCATCCGTTTGAGGTTTTAGAAGTCGGAAGTTATGACATCATAGTCGTTTTATGACATCACTGTCCCAGTTCTTAACCTTCGAAAAAGCCCCGCGGATTTGCTACGGATAAGATTTACTGCAAGAACAGTATCGTGCAAATCTCTTATAGTTTACACATACGGTAATTGCTAACAAAGATATCCGAAGCTATTCGGCCAGAAGAAGCCAGTTATTTGGAAAAGCTAGTAAAAGTTTGGTGATTATTGTCGCTCGGTTACTACTTCATTTGGCCGGTTTATGTGTTCTCGCTATTTCGTTATGGATACGTTTTTGATAAGGAGCTTGAAACGCAACTGCAGGGATCTGACAAAGCAGCTGATTTGTTGATGGCTGCTGCATCTTCGGTAATGGTAATCAGTTTCCTGGGATAAAAAAAGACCACCTTTTAAAGGGCGAGAAAACCCCCGAAAATCGCGGTCACAAAAATGGGGCTTTTTTACCCCGATTAATCCATAATGGGGGGGGTGCCCTAAAAACGGGGATTTTTAACACCCCGAACTTTAAAAGGGGAGAAAGGTTTCAAAATGAAAAAAATATGTGTTATAGAAGAGACCAAACTACATGTTCTGGCTGAAGAACCCCTATGTCAATTATGCATATTAACCGAGTAATTAATTATTTAGCGGTTTAAGCTCCGCCCCTTCCCCCCACTTTTCAAATTTTCCTATCCTTATAACACGGGGGGACAGTTGCATGTCCGAACAAGACCCACTCTTCTCTGTAGGCTAGAAATGACAGGATTGGTGAAAATGAAGGAAAAGCAATGCGATTGGGGAATTTGTAGTGGTCAAAACACACCCAAATTCCACACACGAAGCTAAATTAATGCTTATGGATCAAAATTAATATTGTGCATAGCTACAAATAAAGTCTATATCAAATCGGTGTCACATGCTCTGCCGAAAACTTTCTTTTGTTTCGACGCTCCAGTACGTCTAATGACCTTATTCAGAGCACCAGCAGTACAGTACCAGACGTCGATAACTTCGGCTTGCCTCTGTATAGCTTTTTCGCTCCTCGTACTGCAAGCAACATGTATATCGAATTGCACGATTAAAATCTTACTAATTTTTCAGCAATCTGTTCGTGGTTTTATTAAACTAGACCCTGGCAACTCTCTATCGTTAGAAAGCTTTATTAATGGCACAGCTGGAGATGGAATGCACATTCCTTTGACTAATCCCAATCTCATAACTAACTCAAGTTTATATCACCCTTCGTGTGGCCCATTCTGGAATATTTCTGGTAGTATAAATCTCACCGAACCCACCTTACGGCGTAGGTCCATGTCCCGGTCTGGGTACAGCGTTTTGGGGTGTATACCCGGTATGTCGGCTGATGTATTCCAAAGCGGTATTACGTGGTCCACTTTGCCGAATCATGCCATTGTCAAAATAAGCCTGTATATGTTTTAAATCGGTTAGTTTTCTACACCTATATTGTGTTGCACTTTGTGAAAACACTTTGCACACTCTGCCTATAGTAGCTTACTCGAAAATCTGTATAAAAATACTTAATTGCCTGAATAAAACAAAGCAGGCACTGTAAAAAATTTCTTGGTTAATTTACGACAAATTCGTAGTGGCGCAAAATTCACTATGAATTTTGCGCTACTACGAATTTGTAGTAGACATTTTTACAGTGAGTAAAGATGACACAGACGTTAGTACTTTTAAATTTAATACGTATGGTTATTTGGTTGCCCGAACGAAAGGCAACATTTACATCGAATTGCACAATTTAAAGTCACATTCGAGTGTTCAAACACTTACAGACAACTATCCCGGAATTCCACTTGCGAACCATACTTTATCTCTGGTAGACTTTGCCAATATTATAGCGGGTGATGGGATACGGGTCTATTCTTAAGAATAGACCTTTATCCCATCACATGCTCGAGTTAATGATGATAATACATGCTCGAGTTAATTAATAGAGCGCCATCAATAATTATTGATGATCTTTTAATTAACTCGAGCATGTATCATCCCTCGTGTGGTCCATTTTGGGGTATTGCCGGTAGTCTTTATCTTGGCTTACTGATGCGAAAAATTCATAGGTGGCACTGATATTTGCTATTGTTTCGTGAAAACCTTGCGTAAGAAAATAATAGATAACTAATTCCTGTAAATCTTATACGCTTGTTTTTCTTCTGAAAAAGGCAATTTGTCACCCCAATTTGCTGCAACACAATTTCCTAAATCAAGTCTTCTAACTTTCGCAACAAGGTTTCTCGGAAGGTTTCTCGTCATAATCTAAAAACAGTTCCATAAATTATCTTTTTTACTGTTATCACTCGCAAAATCAATGGAAATTATTTTAGTCCACGTATTTCACGTAACTGAAAACGTTATTTGTATATTTATTTTGCAAGGAAAAAAATTATATGAGTTGTACACTTATATGAGTTGATTATGCTTAACTTTACTGTTAGTACATTTTTGTATCTAAAGTACTAGATCTTGCAATAAGTTGTTCCAAAATTCTCCATGGTAACGGAAAACCATAACATGAGGAATAAGCTGAATAAACTCAACGGTATCCATTCCAGTATGAATACCGAGTCACATACCAAGTCGGAGGTCAAGGTTCATACATTTGTCGTTTGTCTTTCCGGAAGACAATTGATTATGTATGTCTTTGCTAGTCACCCATGGGACCCCACTCACAGTATGGTTACGAGAAAAAGTACTCGCTTTCAGGCTCGTACCCAGGGGGGGGGGGGTTTAGGGGGTTTAAAACCCCTGATTTTGTTTTCTCCATAACAATATCAACATACCACCCCCCAACTAACCAAAATCCTGGGTGAGGGCCTAGCTTGCTATATAACAGAAGGGTTTCTTGGCAGTACTGCCAGTTCTTCGTCCTCAGAGGAACCTTATATTCACAGAAAATGACACTGAAAGTAGTTGTATTTCTTGGTTATTTTTTAGTTTGTCGAGTATCAGCTAACTTGTTTAGCATAACAGATCAAATCTATGATACCTTATCGAGAGGTGATAGTGGATCAGCCATTGCCCGCTACACGACTGGCTATTACGGAGATACTTTTCCATCAATGTGTACGTTTCATACTTGAGGTTGAAACCATTATTTTCCTTTAACGCTTTGGTCTTTTTTTCAGATGACGAACTTCGGTTTACTCAAAATTGTATCCGAAGATGTATGCATAATCCTAATTGTGTTTCAACTCAATTGCGCTGGGTCGATAAGATCATAATTTGCCATTTGCTACCCCAAAATTTGTGTGTGAATCCTAACACACCCTTTTCATCCGTCGTGCCTGGTTATTCTGGGAGTCAATTTCGGTCGTATGATAAGGTTCCTGGTTCTCAAACTCCGAGGAGTTGCCTGCAGAACTGTTATTTACAGAATCCAGGCAATTGTACTGCTTGTAAGCGCCCTGGCTGCCTTGGACCGGACTGCAAAGATTGTAGCCAGTCTTGTGCGGCTTGCAACTCTAATTACTTCCCCAATGCTACTTCTGGTAGACTCTTTAACACTTTAATCACGTTTATATCTAACCATATTTGATTCGTCAGCAGACAACCAGTGCACTTTATGGACTGGAGACACTCCTGCTTTTCAAATGCCACATGTTGGCTGCAAAGCCAATCGTATGCTGTTGTACCGCCAGTTCCATTTTCCAAATGGAACCAACAATGACACCATAACAAATGACAACTCATTTTCCTTTCCCCTTTGTTTCATCTTCGAAAAGACGACTGGAAATAATCTATATATTGAACTATATCCAGAAGACCCTAAGTTGTCCATGTATAATGCAACGTACTCGGGGTTTTATTGTTCTTATCTGCGTAATTTAACCATCGGAGCCTTCGTTGGTGGTACTGCAGGAGATGGCTTTGGCGCTCCGTTGAATTGGGTCCCGTTTAACAGTGATTCGTACTCCCCATCATGTGGACCGTTCTGGAATATTAGCTCCAGTAATCATACAACATCTACCCCCGCAACTACATCTATGGCCAGTACGACGAATTCGGTTACGAGCAGTACTTCTATGACGGGTAGCACCACTGACACGCCTTTTGGTCAAGGCCCATGTCCTGGAGGCCGTACTGCATGGTTTGGGACACCTGCTACTGTAAACGGTGTTTTTAACAGCGGAATAGCTTGGGCTTCTTTGCCTGGGATAAAATTAGTCGGGGTTAAGGTTTACATGTATTGATTCTGGTGATCAGATTTGACATTCCTCAAAAGTCTTGTTTGCGTATTGCTACACTCTGCCTATAGTAGCCTACTCGAAAATCTGTAATAAAAATACTTAATTGCCTGAATAAAACAAAGCAGTAAAGATGACACAGACGTTAGTACTTTTAAATTTAATACGTATGGTTATTTGGTTGCCCGAACGAAAGGCAACATTT